>PVKA01006431.1:0-83694 GCA_004027165.1 Ctenomys sociabilis
TTTTTTTTTTTTTTTTTTTTTTTTTTTTTTTTTTTTTTTTTTTTTTTTTTTTTTTTTTTTTTTTTTTTTTGTCTTTTTGAGACAGGGTCTCACTATGCAGTTCAGGCTGGCCTTAAGCTCACTTTGTAGCTCAGGCTGGTCTCGAACTCACAACAATCCTCCTGCCTCAGCCTCCCGAGTGCTGGGATTGCAGGCATGCGCCACCATGCCCGGCTTAAAGCCACTCTTTAAATTCTCATTTTCTATAACTCATCAACTTCACCTCCATGATACAGTGCTTTTAAAATCCTGTATGATGCTACCTATGAAGTGGTATCTTAAATCTTAAATACTCTTTTAAATAACATTTTTTCCTCCTATGTGTGCAGATCAGTCATCTCTCTGCAATGTAACTATTTACAGAGTGACACTTGCAGAAGCAACCAGTTTTCCTTTTCTTTTTTAATTCTTAAACATATTGGAAAGACAAAGGGGAAAATTTCATCATTAGCATAATTTAAATAATAGTAATGTTAAAGCAATCATCCATATACCCTCAGCCTAAGAAATAAAATGTTGTAGATCCATTTCAAGCCCTGTTAACAACCTTCTCTAACTTCATGACCCTTTCCCCATCCAGGGGCAAACATTTTAAATATTTCTTCACATAAATATCTCTCTCACTTAGCTTTCTGCAGGCCAAATCTAAATGGGTTTTTTTTGGGGGGGGGAGTTGTTTTTTGTTTTGTACATCCAATACCTGGCACATAGACATTCCATTCATATTTGAATTGAATGATGAAATGAAAGTGTTGATTAAAAGATGCAATATGATATTAAGGAAATAAAAGTAAAACTAAAGTTGCAAGTAAGATTGAGTCATTTGGAAGGTTGGTTTGGGAAGGATTCCTTGAGGAAAGAATCTGGTACAAGATCAGTAAGCAAGTAGGACAGGCAAAGGAAGGCCCTAGCTCAGAGTGGAATGGATTGTGAGAAAAATTCTCTGGAAAATTATCCCACATCCTACATAGAAGCTGCCCCTCAAGGAAGCTGAAGCCTTGATACCCTGCAGTAACCACAGTGGCAACAAACCTTATCCAGCCTGACTCTTGAACATATTGATTCAAATACATGCAGAAGCTGGAGCCAGTGGCAGGCAGGACCATTTCCAGACATGCCCCTGCACAAGGGGTCTGACTCTTAACAAAAGTTATGGATCAGGAAAAATAGCAAAGAAGAGCAACATGCTTTCAAGAGACAAGGCATTTCATGGAGACAGATGTGGTGCAGGTGTTGGAATAATCTGACAAGAAATTTTAAAGAACTAGGAGTAACATGGTAGGGACGTTGCTGAGAAGATTGCAATGTGTAGAGTCAGGTCAGCTTCCATAGAGGAATGGTAAATGTAAGAAAGAGGCAACTGGCAATTCCAAAAGTGAAAGCCAGTAAGAGATGTAAAACACTGGGCAGACCCTTTCTTTGATTCAGCATAGCAAGGGAAAAATCAAAGAACTCTAAGAGAGGTCAGTAGGAATGACCCAAACTGAAACGGGAGAGGCAAACGTGAAGACACAGAAATCAGAAATGAGCACACAGGATGGTTTCACGCACCCATGTGTGGCTGAAGAAGAGAGAGAGTGAGGTGAGAGAATTTAAATGTCACTGAAATTGAAGAAATAATTTTCTAAAAGTCAATGAGGGACAGCAGCTGCAGACACAAGAACCTCAGAGAACGCCAGGCAGGGTGCATAGAAAATTAGACATCTAAGCATGTCAAAATTAAACTGCTGTAAACAAGAGGAAATATTGAAGGTAGACAGAACAAATTATAGAGACAAAGAAAAGTTGTAAGCCAGAAGATAATGAAGTAACATATTTTAAAAGCTGGGATGAACAGAGACAACTAAGAATTCTGTATTCAGTGAGAGCATTTTTCAAAATGAAAACCTAAAACCTTTTTCAACAAAAATAGAGCCTTCATAGCCAGCAGACTTACAATGGAAGAAATGTCACAGGGACTTCTTTAGATAGAGGAATGTGACAGCAGATAGAAACTTAAATCTATATAAAGAAATAAAGAGAGCTCAAAATACAGTATATAAAGATAAAGGAAAAACTACTTTTTCTTGTTTTTTTAGTCACTCAAAAAAAAAAAAAAGCTAAAGCAAAATTAGTCAGTGTCATGATTTGGGTCTCAGTGTCCCCCCAAAGCCTCATGCAGTCACAGGCTGGCTTCTCCAGCAGGGGTGGGTGCTGCACCTGCGCAGGGGCAGGTCACCTGCATTACAGTGTAAGGAGGAGGGGGAGAGGCTGGTAGCTGCCTGAGCTGCTGCAGTCCCTTTGCTCTTGCTTCTTGCCGCTGCCATGAAAGGTTGCCCTCTGCCATGCGCCACTCTGCCTCAGAGCCAGCAGAGTAAGGACTGAAACCTCCGCTGATGGTGAGCTAAATAAACCTTTCCTTCCTTCATTTTGGGTGTTGGGCATTTTGTCCCAGCAGTGAGAGAAGAGTAACCAAGACAGTCAGCCTGTGCTTTGTGTCTATAACACATGTAAGAGGAAAAATGTAAAAAACATAAGTGTGTTGTCCAGAGAGATACCTCAGTGGACTAAAGCACCTGCTTAGGCAAGCACAGGGACTGCAGTTCAGTCCCCGGCACCACGTGCTGCACCAGCCCCCAGGGCTGGCTGAGATGGCCAGAGTCTGGGCACGGTGGCACATACGTGTAATCCCAGTGCTGGGGAGGCTGAAAGCAGGAGGATCACCACAAGTCCGAGCTGTGTAGAGAGACCCTACAACAACCAAATACATAAAAAATAAAATGTATAAGCACAGGGGAGGAGAGAGGGGAAGTGGGTGGTGGAAGGCGATGGTTTGAAGGTGAACTCTGCATGACTGCAGACGTATGCAAGGCCAGGTGGGGCTGACAAAGGCACTCGAGAGAAGTCATCCTGGGCATGCCAGGGAGAGTGTATGTATGCTATGGCGATGTCCAGGGAAGACTAGCCAACTGCTAAAGTGACAAGGACAAGGACAAGGGCTGGCTTGCAAGTTAGAATTTCTAGGCTCCACTTCCAGGTACTAAGAAATGGCCAAGGACTGGAACAGATGTACAATAACTGATGTTTGGGACGGGCTATGACTCCAGCTGATCTCCACAAGGTGTGCATGTGGGAGGCCTGGGCAGAAACACCCTGTGCCAGGCATAGGCACAGACATCCTGGGTTTTTTACTCTACAGAAACCAGGATTTTTTATTTTGCTTCCCAATCCCATGCAGCTGTCATATAATCTTTTGGCCTGGACATGTCATGTTTTTATATTTGTGGGTCTCAGGTGACACAGTATGGGGAGACCATTGGTTCCTTGCTTTGGGTGAGAGATGGAAGCAAGATCCCAATAGCTGTGGTAGGAGCCACCCCAGGATGGATGCGGTTGGCATCTTCAGGGTCTGCTCTGGAGACTCGCCCAGTGGGCGTCCCAGAGCACAGTAATCACCATCATTATCCCGGATTTCAGAAAGGAAGAGGCTGGAGACTTCAGACTTTTCTCTGCTGGCAGCACGTGACAACAAAATTACTGGTGCTTTGGATTCAGATGCCCTGCAGGTGATCATCAGAGGTTTCCAAGGGGTAAAACTCAGTTTAGACTTTAAAGGACCTCTGGTTGTTATATTTAGTGTCTTGTGCTCCTAGTGACCCAAGTGACCTTCACTGTGGCAAAGAAGATAAATTTGAGGGTGGAAGAGCATGTTCCGAGTCCCAAATTGATGATATGTAGCTTCCTTGACTCCATAAGTAATCCCTGACATCTTTATCTTCATCCTGTCTTTAAAGAAAAGGCAAGGTAGCCAAGTTGAAATGTTAAAACGAAGTAAATGTAGGAGACAGAAACAAGAGGTGTAATATATTTTCTGTGCCGTTGATGGCTGTACTCTTCCTGCATGGACATTCCTCGGATTAGAACTTGTATATGACATGAACCTAAACCCCATAAATCAATGACCTGGACTGGTGCTCACCACACAAATTTTACCCAGCTAGCCTTGAAAGCCAGTCAAAGGTGTATTCAGTGATCCCTTGTGCAAAGAATGGGTCTTAAATCTGTTTCTGCAGATGTGCACAGTTTGCAGGGTTGCAAGGAGCTAATAATTATTAATGATGGCATCCTGAAGGTTCCCAGTGCACCCTCAGGATCCAGATGTTAAGAAGGCAGATGCCGAATGAGCCAGCTGCCCTGTCATGGCCACAAGGACCCATGTGCCAGTCAGTGGCTCCCTGGCAGGGCGGGATGCACTAGGGTCAGCCAAGCACATCATCGCCCTGAGGTCTGAAGGAAAGTGTAGTGACAACAGATGAAACCAAAGCTTAGAGTTCTCAGTGGTTTGCCTTGTGACTATAACAGATTGCATGCCAAGATCTTGCTGTGCACCAAGTACCACGCAGCTAAGCATTTTACAGCCAGTCTTCACAAAATTTCCATGATATCAGCACTATTATTATCTGTGTTTTTACAGACTAAGGTTTGGAGAGGGACCATCACCGCCTACCATCACAAAAATAGTAACTCAAAGGGCTGGACCTACGCTCAGACTGAGTGGAGCCTACATGTTCAGCTCAGTGTACTCTAGCTTTCCCATCCCTGAGACACACTGTCAGCACCCAGAACTTACAGGAGATGTTTCATCCAGCTCATGTTTCAAGGGGAGTCAGACCATGGTCAGCTGACTGCAAGGTGGAAACATCATGGTGGAGGGACATGGAAGAGCAAGCCACATGGTTCACAGCAGCAGGAAGTAGAGCAGGTAAATAGCACCAAAGAGCAAGCATACCTCTGCGACCAGCCAGGAGACACCCAGAGCCCCGGGCAGATCCTAAAGTCAGTCTTAAATTGACCCTCTACCATAACCACCACCATTCCTCTCCCTACAATCCATCTAGAGGAAATTCACTTAGCTCCTCAAATGGTCACAAAGTCTTCACTATGCATAACCATCAGATCCAGCCCCAGGGGAGCTGTGAGCAGACTGGCTTGTGTAATGGCTAGCACTTACTGAGCACCCCTTCCCTGGGCATGCACATGTGGTTAAGATGTAGTCCCTGCCTTACTGAAGGCACAGAGTAAGAGAGCATGGATAGTGACTGAGTGCCACAAGCTGTCAAGATAGTGGCATTCCACAGTGACAGGGCCATTTCAGAAGCCAGGCCCAGGCTCCAGGAAGAGGTGGACCTGAACTGCAGCATGCAGGCAAGACAGGGATGAGCTGCAAATTGTGGATAAAGGTCTTTTAGTCAGAGATCATTGAGGTAAAGGAGCAGAGCATGGTCAGGAAACATCATGGCTGGAGTTTAGAATGAGATGGGGACTGGAAAGGGGAAAGACTCAAAATCTCAACTCCACCTTTCAATTTCCTTGTGTGAAAAGGCTTTACGGGTCTCTCAGAAAATTCATCAAGGATATTTTTCCTAAGCAAGAGACTCAGTTGAGCTGTGCTGTCAACCTCATGTTTACTTTCCCCAAAATTCATATATTGAAACCTGACCTCCCACATGATGGGATCAGGATGTGGGATCTTTGAAAAGGATATTAATGACCTTATAAAAGAGTCCCCAAAAAGTTGCTCCACCCCACCCCACCTCCTGCCATCATGTACAGTTACGGTGAGAACAGTGCCCTGGGGAACCAAGAAATGGGCTATCCTCAAGCACTTGAAGTTGCCCACACCTTGGACTTCTCAGCTTCCAGAATGGTGAAAAAATAAGCTTCTGTTATTTATAAGCCATACAGCCTGTGGGATTTCATTATAGCAGCCAGAAAGGACTAAGTTATCCCAGATTCCAGTTGTCCATTTATTTCATCAACAGTACTTAAACAAGGCCAGCGAGGTACAAGGCAATGTGGCCAGTGCCAGAGGCTACAAAAGAACAATGAAGCCATGCTTTGGAAGACATCAGGTAAAAGAGCCCAGCAGGACAGGCCAACAGGCAGTGACAGAGTACATCTTTCCCAAGTGTGCAGTCAGGTGGCATCCTTGGTTTCACGGGGCTTGGCTTAACAGAATTCTGACCAGAAGGAGTTTGGAACAATCTTTATTCAGCTCATCAATCATAGGAGTGCCCAAATAACTCTATCTCACTACCATGATCCTGCCAGCTAGAGCACTCAGTATCCTCTGTTCTGTGCATTTAGTGAATTCTCAAAATACTATATTGTCCAAAAGTAACTAACATCTTATTAAACAAAATAAATTCCATACTGATAAGAAAACAACTTTAATGAAAACACAAGGTAGCATTAAAGAACAAAGGAATCATTAATGAGAAAAAACACAAACCCAGTTATTAAATTTCAGGGTCTAGGTTCTGACTCCCCTGAGTCCCAGGATGGGGGTGCTGAGTAGGCAGGAGGCGGTGGCCCCAGCAGTAAGGCATCTTGAGAAGCTGTGCAGCTCCCCCTGAACTTCATGAAACTGACATTCAGGCCTCTTTTCATTAAGAATTCCTTTTTTTGTTTTTGCATAAAGATGAAAAACTAAGATGGTATCAAGTCTTTTCAATCATTCCCCTCTAAAACTGAAACAGACTTTCATGCTTTCTTTTCATTAGAGACTCCTTTGCATACTGATGAAAAAATGACATCAGATCTTTTCAGTCATTCCTGCCGTAAACTAAAACAGATTTTCCTGACTTATTTTCATTAGAAATTTTTTTGTATAGAGATGAAAAATAAGATGATGTCATGTCATTTCAATCTCCCTTCCCTAAACTAGTTTCTTTAATGTTTTCTTATAAGGCCTATTTTTCAGTCCTTTAATTATCTGTAGATACTACACTTATACACCAGTATAAGACTGGGACAAATGACAGCAGCAGAATAAAATGAAATAATGCCTCTTAGTATTACAATTTCTCCTAAGGATGTAAAACACATTTTTATTGTGTTTTTAGTTCATTTTATCCCGCTAACTTTAAAGCAAGTGGTTAACATCTTGAGACGTTAGTTTCTTCAGATGTTCATCAAAAGTTAACACAGATCCCACCAGGCCTCAAATTCCATTGTGAATAATAAACATAACAGCCTTTTAGCAGAAATGACAGGATTCTTGTGGTACTTGTCATCTTGACCCTAAATAATCCCAAGTTTATTGTTAGAAGTAAAATTCTTATGCACACAAACTCACATATGAGCCTAATTTTTAAAAATGCAAAGAATAAATGAGTATTCTTGTTAATTCATTTGCCATAATTAAATAAAGCACATCCTCAGAATGCAATTTAGTGCCATATAAGAAAGCCATTTGTGCATAAACATTAACAAAATGTCATCTTGAGCCTAAATAAGTAAATCATTGCATCGTAAGCTTGGCTAAATGAAACAGTTAAATATATGGGGTTTTTTCCAAAAGAGAAAAAAGATGCAATGCTTTGGTGGTTTCATTTCTCAAAAGAAGTGCATTTTCCTTGGGCAAATAAAAAGGTAGGTTTGCTATCAAAATATTAAAAATATACTAGACTTGTAATGAGAGCACATCCAAGCTTCACATTTAAAGAAAGCCATAAGCACAACAGCACAAAGAGATAAATGTATAAATGGACACAGAGAGAGCATTTGGGGGAAAAATGGTCTCACATGGCTGCTAATCAAGAAAACATCAGTCAAAAATAGTGAAGCTTTGTACTGACAGTTGTAGCGTGTACCCATAAATTACAGACAGAGATATAACTTTTATAAAGAAGATACTTGTAGTGGATTTCTAGTTGTTGGCCAGCTTATTACACCCAGCTGAATTAAACCAGCATGGTACTGGGTGCAGGAGCTGCACCTGAGGGTTGTTGTCAGTAGCACAGAGACAGAACAGGGAAAGCTGCAGGAACGCTGTCAGGGATGCTATCCTGAGAAGCTGTTGGAGCTGTTGGAAGCTGCTAGTTCTCTTGGGCTGTTCTGCTGGAGGACCTTGTCACGCTGGCTTTCCTGATTAACTTTGGAGAAGCTTGGGTCCTCATCTTGAACATCACTTCTTGCCTCCAGAGAGGAAGATGGTGCACTGCTCAGCCTCATGAGAAGCTTGTTGCATTGACTTTTCTGGTGGGAACTTAGCTTTCCTCATTGCTGGATGAGCTTGGGGCTTCACTGTTGCTGAGGATGGCTGTGGTACTTTGGGGGATCTCTGGTTCTTTCCTAGAGTGTTGCTTTCTAGCTCCAGTGCAGATCCCTCAGCTTGCTAGTGCAAATCCCTCAAACTGCTGGCACAGACTTTCTAGCTTCCACCATTGACCCTTGGGCCTTTCCTACACTTTTTGTATGTGATTCTTGGGTGATTCCTTATAAAATAATATTATAAAATGTGTCCTGAATTATATTTTTCACCTTTTTACAAACCAGACTATAGTTGAACAAATGCAAGGAAGTCACTCAAAATGACCATATTCTTCTTTCATTGTCTTTGAAGAAAAAGTTTCGGGCTAGGGAGATGGCTCAGTAGAATAAGCGCTTGCCTGGCAAATGCAGGGCCTAAGTTCAATCCCCAGTTCTGCCCAAAAAAGAAGAAAAGAAAGGGAAAAAAATGTCTCATTATGTAGTGCAGGCTGGCCCTGAACTCATTATACAGCCCTGACCGGTCCCAAACTCACAGCAGTTCATCTGCCTCTGCCACCTAAGTACTGGGATTACAAGTGTATGTTCTCAAGCCCAGCTAGGCCATTTTCTTTTTTCTTTTTTTCTTTCTTTCCTTTCTGTATTTGGTACAGGTTCTCACTATGCAGCTCAGACGCTTAATGATCCTGCTTTAAGCCTCCGAAGTACTGGGATTATGGGCGTGTGCCACCACACTAGACTCAGCGGCTGGCTCAGTGTGCCTGGGGATGGGGCTGGTGATGTATGCAGTACCTGGGTTCCTGCACTTGCCTAAGCAGGCGCTTAGTCCACCGACCTACCTTGTTGGCCCCCAGACCCTATTCTTTTGAATGCTGCAATGTTTCCAGAAGTATGTGGTAATGATGATAATCAGAGTTACTGTGCCACCTTCCTTGCACCTGTTTAGAAGCTGCTTGAGTAGGCAATGTGCTAGGCACTTTACAGATACCAACTTCCATCCTTCCTAAAATACTGCAGCTGGATGACATTGCCCTTGGTTTGGTTTTGTTTGTTTGTTTGTTTTTGGTACTGAGGATTGAACTCAAGACCTTGTGCTTGCCAGGCAAGCACTTATTTTACTGAGCTATCTCCCAGTCCAATCTTGTTTTAAAGATGAGACTGAGATGCAGAAAGTTTAAATAAATCATCTGGGGAGATTCAAATATTTTACTCAAGATCTTCCCATGACCTCAGGCTACTTCAGAAGCAATGCAGAAAGAAAATGGGAAAGGAAGAACAGAAAACAAAGGAAAAGAAATGAAAAAGAAAATATTTTGGTGCTAGTCTGCTTGCCTCAGGAAGGAATCTAATGCCCAACACTGGGGCCTCTAATCTGATGCCCCACAGTCTCTGTGGCAGTGAATTCAAAGTACAGAGCAGTGTCTGTCACATGAGCACACATCTAGGACTCAGTGCAGTGGCTGCTGCCACTACAGACAGGAACACATGAGTAAAAGGGAGGGCCACACAGTGCTTGGCAGCTTGGGAATGTGGCGGGAATAAGTTGTCTGGATGCAAGTCTAGCTCTGCCCTTCCTGGTCCAGCAGAGTAGAGTCCAGGTCTTCAATGCTGTTCAACTGTTTCCTTCTCTATAAACTGTGATCAGGCGGAGGGATCGCATCTACCTCTTCAGGACGTTGGTGGGCTGAGTGAGAGGGCGGGTGCTGCTCTGATTCAGATGTGACTCATCTCCATCAGAACTCATGCTGAGGCTCAGTCCCCATGTGAGGATTAAAGGATGGTGGCACCTTAGAATGTGTGACGTGACAATAGCATGGATGGGTGGATGAAACTTAGCCTTTAAAACTATGAACTAAGTAATCTCTTCTCTTTATAAAGTAACCAGTTGTGGGGATTTTGTTACAGTAACACAAAATAGGCTAAGACAAATGCCAACCCCTTGTAACAATACCTGATCCCTTTGTGAGAGCAGAAAACAACCAAGATGTGATAACTCATTGATTATATAACTCATGCAAAATGGGTCATAAAAGCAGAAAAAATAGGTATAGTTTGGGATTGAAAAACCTTATCTTTCTATGACATTTGGAAATACAGAAGCAATATTTTTCCAAGGACTTATGTAGACTACTGTAAGTACTCAAAAGTATTTCTCAGAAGGCAAGAAAGATAATGGTCAGGGTAAGGAAGCCGTGGTGACGATCAGTGCATTACACAGCTTCCTTATCCAGAGACATGGTGACACTTCACACGTTCTCATAAAAGACAAGCAACCAATCCATGGAGCTTAGAGCATCATAGTTCATGTCACATAACTTAGAAGAGAACACAGCCTGGAGGCGTTTAAAATGCGGTGGGAGCCTGGTGCCTGATGGTAGCATTTGACCAAAGTACATTGTTGTGCATCAGATCAGGGCAGAGGAGAAAACCAGAAGCACACGTACGGTAAAGTCTCAGTTAACTTTATGAAGACAAAATATCCACCGATGTTGAGGAATCTGCCCTGTTCTAGCATCCTACCCATTTAATCATAACCTACTTGTCAGTGAATTTTGGTGACCACCACACTTATTTCTCATACTATAATATTATACAAAAATGTAGGGTCAGTGAGATAGCTCAGCAGACTAAGTGCCTGCTTTGGCCAGTGCAGGGACCTGGGTTTGATCCTGGGCACCACGTGCTGCGCGAACCCCGCCCCAGGCATGCCGAGCCAGCCCGAGTCTGGGTGTGGTGGCACATGCCTGTAATCCCAGTGCTGAGGAGGCTGAGAACAGGAGGATCGCTGTGAGTCTGAGCTGTAGTAAAACCCTGTACCAAATACATTTTTTAAAAATGTAAAAAATGAAAATGTTAGATGGGCATGGTGATATACCACTGCAATCCCAGCACTCGGTAAACTGAAGCAGGAGGATCACCAAGAATTTGAGGCCAGCCTGAGCTACACAGTAAGTTCAAGGACAGTCTAAATAACTGCCTAGGTTTCAAAAAAACCTGAAAAAATTAAAATGCTATAATATACAATCCATTCATATTATAAGACTGGTCTAAATATTTGTTCAGTAGTTTCTATTATAGCAATTTAGTTCAGAATTACACAGCCTTTACATAGTATAACTGCTCATTGATTCAATTTTAAATCTTCAAATAAACTGCATCTGGACGTGAAATAATAGAATTTATGATCCAATTTCAAATCCTATTCTTAATTCAAGTAGAGACATTATGATTACAATACTTCATCCTGCCTTTAAGCACCTTATTGGAAATGGCTTTTACTTCTGACTTTAAAGTAGTGATTGAGATCAAGAATGGCTGTTAGACTCACACGTTTATTTCCTCTCCTCCTCAAGAGCCCACTAACATAATGACAAAGAAATAAAAACTGGACAAACCATAAGGACTTTAATTTAAGGAGAGGCCATCCATGAGTAACAGTTCCCATTAAACTTCTAAAAGACAGAGGGCAGATGGGACAAAAGTGATGCTTAGCAGGAAAGAGGAAGTCAGTTTAACCTGGGTAAGAAAGGGAACAAGCAAAGCCCACAAGACAGTCAAGGCCTGGGTGCAGCAGCCGTGGCAGAACCCAAGGAAGAAGCTTAGCAACGAAATGAAATGTGTTGAAAATCTGTATATAGACCACAGTGACTTCTTCCCACAGAGCAGCTAACCACGCTCCTTTAGCCAGGAAGAATTTTTTAAGTGTTTCTCTACAGACCAAACTAAGGAAGAGTCAAAAGTCAAAACAAGAGTAAAGTAGATTCGTTTCTCTCAGAGCACCCATCCTTCCACAGACTAGATGGTTTAAACAACATAAACTTTCTTCCTCGCAGTTCTGGAAGCCAGAAGTAGGAGAAGAGGCCTCCACAGGGCTGGTTCCTGCTGTAGCCTCTCTTCTCAGCTAGTGTCCATGTGGTCTTATTTCATGTGTTGTGGCCTCCCTCCTCTTTCAATAAAGACACCAGTCATGCTGGATTAGAACCCACTCATACAATTTCATCTTATATTAATTACCTCCCAAAAATTCTTATTTCCAAAAGCAGCCACAGTTTAAGGTAACAGGGATGAAGCTTCAACATATGGACTTGTGGGGGAGGCCATCCATCCAGGGAGAAACAGAAGCCGAAAGTGGGTTGAGCGCCATCCACAGGCTGTCAGACCTGGCCCCTTCCTGCCCAGCACACAGCACCATTTTTTTTTTTTTTTTTTTTTTTTTGTCTTTTTGAGACAGGGTCTCACTATGCAGTTCAGGCTGGCCTTAAGCTCACTTTGTAGCTCAGGCTGGTCTCGAACTCACAGCAATCCTGCTGCCTCAGCCTCCCGAGTGCTGGGATTACAGGTATGCGCCACCATGCCCGGCTTTGCGCCACCATGCCCGGCTTCACACAGCACCATTGTTAAGAGCTTGTGCTCTGGTTAGAGAGGCAAGCATGGTGGAGAAACTGCAAGGCCCAGTGAAGCAGATTCTGGCATTGGGAGGTCTTTCAGCAAAATGACTTCACTTATTCCCTCTTGAATGTGCCGGTCAACCTAAAAGCCTCTTGAGGAAAGCTTTCAACATGAAAGCTAGTATACTATAAGCAACAGAAAAGAATGAACTCAGAAGTAATGGGCACACACAGGAAATGAGGGCAACATTAACCACAGTCCAGTTACCTCTTTGGGAAAATCGGAAATGGCATCTCCACAGAACAGGAACAGGGTGCCATGAAAGACAGTTGATCATTTAATAGAAATAGTGCTGCAGTATTATTGAAAGAACACAACAGTGGGAGCTAGAAAATGGTATAAGAAATAAAAATTGAAAAATTGGGAAATAGCAGAAGCATAGTATTTGCAATGGCAATAACTTCCAAGAGAAATAGCTGAAGTATAAATGTATATGCCTACTAGTGTTGTTCAATAAGCATTTTGGCACCATTGTCTTTTAATGCTTGGATATATTACCTTAATTATTTTCAATATAAATCATCATAATGTTGCATAATAGCTGTGTTCCTGACAGTCTGTGTAAACCAATCAGTATTATCTTTGAGCCCTTAGCAGGCCAAATAAATTATTCTAGGCTCTATTTAGAAATGCAGAAAATTATAGGAATTCAATTGATTCTTTCCTAAGTCTACAATTTTTTATGATAAAATCATAAAGTAGCATTTCTGAATACGAAATAAGAAAAACAAACTATCTCAGGACTTAAGGAGAAACACGTAGGCTTCACTTTTTTAAAAGAAGGATACAACTGAGCATCAAGAAGCAGCATATGGTTAAATTCAGTGGCACAGAGGGCTCTGGGGTGGGATGACAGGAAGCCAGGGAGTGGATCAGGCAGCCCTGGGTGTTGGCAATAGCAGCAACTGTGTGTCAAAAGGAAAATAAGATAGAATGGAGATGCCATGCCAGAGTGGATCTGTGCTCACAGGTCATAGTAAGACCTAAAGATTTTGAGCAGAATGTAGGTGATATCACCTCAGGGATAATGTGGGCTGCTTTGACCAGAATACCAAGGTAGGGTTCAAGAAGAAGTTCAAGGGAGAAGTTCAGTGGCTGTTGCACAATTGCAGTTAGAAGAAGAGAGGGCCTTCAGCTAGAGCAGTAGAAAAGAGGACTTAGACCTCTCAGGATAGGAAAAGCTTAGGAATCCACAATATTTTCATTTCTCAGAACCAGGAAATAGAATTTTATGCTCTTTGTCCCTGGAAATTTCTGGAATGTTGTTAAAACCAATCAACATGGGTTAGCCACTGTTAGCTAAACTGACAAAGCCAAACAAAAAATTGATGATTTAATTGGCATTTAACGTATTCATGGATAGAAGGACAGTGTATGTTAGGCATTCTGAAATGTAAGTACTCTTAAAAGCATCATGTGGATGGCTTCCTAACCCCACGGGAAATTTCCAAGTTGGAAAGCTCTAGTTGGATCCATAAAATCTTGCTTATAGGCGAAGAAACTTAGGTGCATGCTTCTTTTTTTCTTTCTTGGTATTGGGCATCAAGCTCAGGACCTCATGCTCGCCAGGCAGGCACTGAGCTGCGGAGCTGCATCCGGGGCCCACAAAATGTGCTTCTTTATGGGAAGAAGGGAGTCAAAAAAAAAAATCACATCTTTTTCAAAGTTAGTTACAGTCAGCTGAAAATTGGCAGGACTTGGTGGCTACTAACAGCACTTGTAGAAAACAGCCACATCATTTAAAAAACAAATAATGATCCCTTCACTTATCCTTTATTTATGACTGTCTTTTCCATTAGTAAGGGCTTGCTTAAGGCAGGATAACCATTATTTCTGGGTTAACATTGTCAGCTAAAATCACCACCTGGGTACCTTTTTCTAACATTGATTTCTCAGGTGCTTATTTTCTTATTACCCTGCCATTTTAAGCAAAATGCAAACATTGCTGTTTCCCAACCCTTGATGACATTATGCCACATTAATAATCCTATTGTTTGAAAGTTCCATTGTTGTGCACATTTATAAATGCATGTGTAGCAGACTCATATGCTGAATCCTTCTAATTTCTCTCTGTGACTTTTTTTTCTCCCATAAGTCCGAAAATAGAATACCAGAAGTGTTGGGCATTAATTGCTTATTCAGACCAGCCTCGTTGTCTCCATAGTGACATACATATTCTATGGTCCAAGTTGAGCTGCTACATTAGCAGAAGTTTGTCATTAAAGGAAGGCAGAGTGAAACAGCAGCCACAATATCTCTGTCTTGTTTGTATTCCACATTAAATGCTATTAAAACTTAGTGAGCACATTGAGCTACATATTGTCTTCTGAATTACCATCATCCCAAATATGCATATCTTTCTGTCAGAAGGCTGTCCTTAGTACTCAGGTAGATGGCTAACATCTGAATAACTGAAAGCCATATAAGAGATCCTCAATCTTACCTCTTTTGCGTTAAGCATTCCTGAGTATGGGAAACTATAGTTTAGAATGAAATGTGGGAGAAATACTTGTAAGATCTTGTCAGCTGCATAAAGGCTGACATTTATGAGAACTATTACACACTACTAAAAACAGAGAGTGGGAAGCACGAATTCTATTTTAAAAAGAAGAAAGACTGGTGACAACCTTGAACTTTCTTCACTTGACCAAAGAGGAACGTGAAATGCTTCTGCCCTCTTAGTGGGGCAACTGCTGTGAGGGACAGCCTGAGTCACAGACTATGAATATAGAAGGGAAATTCAGAGTATCAGGGCAAGAGGAGGAAGGAAGGTGAGAGAGCCTAACTGGAAGGCTTTCTCTTCCTACTTGGAAGAGCTGGCTTGTGGACCTGTGAACATCCTGTCTGGAAAACAGGAAGCTTAGCTCTAACCAAGTAGCAAAGAGCTTATGGCACTGAGTATAGTCACCAACCCACAACTAATGAGAAGCCTGAGTGTATTTAGGGCCTCAGTGAAATCCTGAGGAGATTTGACTGACCTTATCAGATACAAAAGTTACATTTCTTAAAAAAAAAAAAAAAAAAAAAAAGTTACATTTCTTGTTATATAAGTCTTGCTTTATCTTGGTCCTAACCATCCAGCAGAAAAGCATAAAAAAGAGGTACAAAAAGTAAAGCCATATTAATATGCTGAGCTGTAGAAGGCTCAAGTCAACAACTCCTATATCCAGACCCAAATCCCAAAGATGATTTTTCTGAGTTTCCAGAGGGAGGCTATCAATTTACTCTGACGTGACGCACAGTTGACACAAGTCCGTATCATGTCTGCCCAGGGAGAGTGAGTGCTAGAGACATGGAGGGAAGAGTAACATTCAGTTTTTAAAATGTGGGAAATATGTTTGAAGATTCTTATCTCAAATTCTAGAAAAAAAAAGGTAAATAATCTATGATACAAGAACAGTGTCCAGACCTTGTTGACAGGGAAAAATAGCACTGTCTAGGACCCTGAGTTTGCCTTGAGCTGCAGAAATGCTGAATTACATAAGTGAAAACAAAGGACAGCAGAATATGTCAAGAAGGAGAAGACTGCAGAAAAGAGAGAGGGGGAAGGTAATGCAAAGTAAGCATTTTAAAAGAAGTTGATGGTGTGATTATTAAGGAATATGTAGAAATTTGAGGTGTAAAATATTGCAGGTTCTTACTCGTGTATTTATGACATCACCGATTCTCTAAAATTCATCTCTGAAGAAAGTATGGCAGATTTCAAACAGGGGTGTGTCTGATTTGGGGAGTAAAAAGAGGGTCTCCACTGGACCCTCAAGAGCTGTTTAACCTTATGATTCTGTGGTTTGGGGAAGGATCACTGGTTGTGAGTACAATAGCCATTTGATTAGATGCTTCCAGAATACTGAGAAAATCATTCAGTTCCTGTCTGACTGTCCTATCAAGGTAAACTCATTAGTGCTAAGCTTCATAAAAAGCCCCACCAGCACAATCTCTCATAGTGTGAAATCTCTATATCATGCATTCATGAGTAATTACGTATAACTGCACTATTTGTCCTGGTTTGTAAAACAAAGGTGTGACGGTTTTGGCCAGAACACAGTTCCCTGTCTGAACTTATTTTCCAGCTGCTCTCTATTGTTGGGTGGCCTCAATATTCAGTCTCAGGAAACAGTCCGCCATAATACCAAACTGTTACCACAGACACTTAGGTGAGCATAGAGAAACCCATTTTAGAGGGGTTTCTGACACCAGCAGCAACCCAGACCACTTGGAGTAAAAGAAAAAATCAATAAATAGAAATAAACACGGAAACCAGGGAGGTGACAAAAATCACCACTTTGTTAAAAAAGAACAAATGCTTTGACTTTAATTTTTGAAAGAACATAGGAAGACAAACCTGAAAGCAAGATATTTTTTGAAAAGTTCTTCGGAATTTTGTCTAATTTACGACTGCTTTAACAGCATGTTTTCTTAGATTTAAAGGCAAAGAAACTAAAGAGACTAAGATAGCAAAGCCCAAGAACAGCTTAAAAAGAGTAACTAAAAAGTATGTGTTCACTTTGGAGGAACAATAGCTTATCTGTATCTGTGTATTTTAAAGAGGCTCACCATTATTTATGTATTTTTTTGAAAGCTTCATTGTTATCAAACTTCCCATCAAAAGACATAGGTGTGCTTTGTCCTGGGTTGCATCTCTGGCAGGGGAACCATCAGACAACGTGGCTCTGAAAGAGGGAGACAGGAGAGGTAGGGAGGGGAGCCAGACACGAAGCTCAGGGGAAGCCCAGCCTCCGCCTGACCGCACAGGCAGCTCAGGAGGTGACCTGCAGAAGCGGCCCCAGGGGCAGCGCCCATCACCAGGAGTGGCCAGAGAGGAGGAACAGGTGCGTGTGTCTCTTTCTCTTCTGCAGGCAAAGAGGTCCTCAAGTTGTTGCGGTCACACAGTACGTGTCCATAGTGTCAGGCAATACATCACTAGGGAATGACTGGACCTAAGATGAGATCCACAGAAAAGACACTGGAAGGCTGGATACTATAGTGACTGGCCCCTGGGAGGCATTTCTGTTGGATGAAGCTGGACAGCATAAGGCTAAGTGAAATAATCAGACAGAGGGGAAATCACATGGGTTCTCTTGCCAGAGAAATACAAAATAATAATTTAATGAACAAGATGAGAGAGGTGGTAGAAACAAGCAGGGAGATGATGTGCGGATGGGAAGAAAATTAGATGAAGGAATAAAAATGATCCAGTTGGGGGTGGCCAAATAGCTCAGTGGATTAAAGCAGGCACAGGGACCAAGGGTTTGATCCCTAGGCCTGCCATGCTGGGCCCCACCCCCCGGGGCATGCTGAGAGGCAATTGAGACTGGGTGGGTGGCACACGCCTGTTATTCCAGCACTTGGGAAGCTGTAAACAGGAGAATCACTATGAGTCCGATCTAGTCGTGAGACCTTGGACACCCTGTGGACATTTCCCTATAGGGGGCGGGGAATGATCCAATTGTCTGGGAGATAGCTCGGCAGTCTGATCGCCTGTCTGGCAAGCATGAGACCCTGAGTTTGATCCCTGGCACTGCATGCCTACTTGCAACTCTTAAATTTGCAAAAGATGAAGCTCGTCCTGGTGACTCCAGCTTGTGCTGGGGGATCATGTTCCCCCCTGTCACTGGCCAATGGTGTGTGAGTTGTGAGTCCAAAACCCACACGCACCAGCACAGCCCCAGCTTTTCTGACAAGACAGCCAAGTGGGTCAGGCCTCCATGCCGGAAGGAAGTGGCCTTTCAGTGGCCAAAGAAGCCACTGTTTTTCTGAAATCCGTGGAAACCTGTTCTGATGGCCCAGTGTTAAAGGCATTGCTGTTGGTCCCCGTTTTACATGCGTCACTTTACCCACATTCTGCTATCTCACCCTTCCAAGCATGAAATATTTAATCATAGGATTTCTTTTAAAATATTTTCAAGCTAAAAAACATATTGTATGATACCATAGTTACTCCCAACTTTCAAGGGAAGCTCAGAAATTCAGCCTAGTTCTTAGGGAATGTTTTCACAGGCATCTTATGCTTATTTGTTGGGTACATCTATCAGGATGGCAATTTATTCATTCATCCATACCTCCCTCTGTTGTAGAGCTGCTCTCTAGGTGTGTGACTATGCTCAGTCATGCGCAATGAGCAAAGAGAGCTGCGGAGTTCAGACTCATAGTGATCCTCCTGTCTCAGCCTCCCCAGTGCTGGGATTATAGGCATGCACCCCCATGCTGTTTCAAGGCCATATAGTATTGGGGATTGAAGCCAGGGCCCTGTGCTTGCTAGGCAGGCACTTAGACCACTGAGCTATCTCCCCAGCCCATGGCTGTTATATCTTTTACCTTTGTTACAATAGTATTATAAAATAAATGCAAACCGATGGGGTTACAAAGAAGCAAAAATTAGACTGAGAAGTTGTCAGAAGTTGTCAGAAGACATAAACCATCTTGTGCTTTGAAGAATTTATCCTAGCCAGGTGTGGTAATCCCGGCACTTGGGAGGCTGAGACAGGAGGCCAACTTCAACTGCACAATGAGACCCTGACTCAAAAAAAAATTAATTTGACACCTCCAGAAAATGAGATTCCACATGGAAATGCATTTCCCCTCCACAATGTGCTAATAGGCAACACTTTCTGAGATTTACTGTGTACCACTTCTATGCTAATAATGAGTTATCTTACTGAATGTTTCCAGCGATCCATAACCACAAGACTGAGGAACTCTTACTGTCACCTTTCTATAGATGAGAGAAGAGGCCTGAAAAATTGGCCACTCATCAGTGGTGGGAGGGCTGGTACTGGGTGAGGCTTGCTGCCTCTGGAATCTTCCCCCCTTTTTAGCGTTTTCCTTGGTGGTCCTATAGTCTGAGCAGAGCAATTCACTGTCGCTGGCATTATGAAGAAACTAAATTCTCCAAAAATAGTGTAGCTCTGGTTGTGTGCTTCAAGCTTCATAAGGTGGTATCAGATAAAAATACCTTCACTACGTCTGATGGGGCAGCCCCATACCCAGACCTCCATGGGCCTGAAGTCAGAGCTCGCAGAATGACTTTCCCGCAGTGTTATCCTTGACCCTCACTCCCACTCCCCTCGCAGCCTTCTTATGCCCCTCACTCTCTGAATCCAGCTTAGCCTCTTCCTCTGCTCCACCTCCTGTGATTTTCTACACAGCTCTGTGACTGCCCTTCTCCTGTGCTCATGGTGAGTGTCAGCAAGTGGCCCTCGAGACACTTCCATCCAAGAGTCCCGTCTTCCTGAGCACTGAGTCAGGCCCTGTTCATGGCACATAGCAGGTCTCTGTAAGTGTTTTTGAATGAATGAATGAAGTGTGCAAAGTGTGACTGTCCCCTTTAATAAAAGTCCTCCTTCAAACTAGGAGATGATGTTCATAAAAGGCTGAAAACATTATCTTCTGTCAGAAATGATATTGTAGGAGAATGTACCTGCAAATTACCCACAGTGAGTGTCAGCCCTTTGGCAAATATCCAATAGGAAGGGGAACTGGGGAGGAAGGAGGAAAAAGAAAGGAAGGGAAAAGATGGAATGAAGCTTTTGTAAATGGAGAGAAGAGGAAAGGGAAGAGAAGGGAATGGGAGGAAGAACATCTTGTATCATGTACAGGTACAGATTCCCTATAATAAATGGGATTGTTATATATACCTAAATATACCTATAAACTTAATTTTTTTAAAAATTCTGTCGTATTGTAAAAGCTGACGCACCATTTGTTTTTTTGTGATCAGTTTTCCTTGTCACACCAAGCTAGTTAGTTGCATTTGCAACTTGCATTTATTTGGTTTTTCTCAGGCTTAGCCTTGTGCCCTGGGGGCTCCTGGCTGCCTCCAGTTGGCTTCCAGCTCCACTACCGACCCTGTGCACCCAGCGCAGCGTTCCCTGTAACAGTGATGTGTACCACTGCAGGTACCTCATCCGCTCCAGGATCCAGCCACGCCTGTGCCTAGCAGCAGAGGTGCAAATACAGAGATGCACATGGCCTCCAGGCACTGGGCAGCTCCTGGGGCCTGGCGCACTGTGGGAGGCTGCGGCAGGCAGATCAAAAGTCTGTTGCCAGCCTCGGCAACATAATGACTTAGTGAGTCTGTTTTTCAAAAACCAAGCAATATATGTACATATTTTTGAATATATAACATAATGTATATAATTTAAATATAAATATTTTATATGATCTGCTGTAACTCAATCAACAAATGAACTATAGATATTATTTATGGATGCCAAATATTCTCTTTTTCTACAAGTTGCTTCTTGTCAAAGGTCTAAGCACTTTAACAGAGGAATGAAAAGTGTAATTATCTTGGTAGTTGACTGAGCTAATTTCATATAAAATCTTAGCACTGGAAGAATTTAGGATGTCTTGAAAGCACATTAATTTTCTTCCTCTGCCCGTGGATCTCCAAAGTAAATCCCATTATTAAAAACCTGACTTCTACTCTCATAATTTTCTTTTCTCCTCCTGCTACATTTATATTTTTCCTAAAACTTGGAACAAAATTGCTCAGTTACCCAGAGGACCCAATGGCTATTAAGTTGTTAAAAACCCTCTGTTCTGTTTCCATTCTGTAATTATTTTTTATCATCAAGCCTCTCCTAGCCATATTGCTAATACGTTAATTATTCTGAAACCAAGATCAATTTGGGGTTTGGGGAACTGGCTACAAACAACATCATCATAGAGTATGAGACCAGGCGTGGTGAGTCCATTAGAACAAGGGTGGGTGTTTAAATGGCTCTGAACTGGGAAATGAGCCGCAAGCTAAAAATAGGGGGAAGAGAAACTGAATAGCTAAGAACATAAGGTTTGTTTTTCCCAGCGCTAAAACAGCTTAGGTCTTTAGAGCACAAGCACTGCGGAGAGGCAGATTCCACTTCCGCTGGATTCATCTTCACTGGGCTTGTGGCCTTCAGTGACTTACTTCCTTGGGAGAGGGAGCTGTGGAACTTGACATGCTGGCAAAGTGCTTTGCCCGCTGCCTGGCATGCCATAGGGCCTAGGAAACATGGACTGCTGTTTGCGCACGGGCTCCCCGTCCCATCCTGTGTGCAGACAGGAGCTGAGCCTGCCCCCTATGAACACACACGCCCAGGTTTCAGGCAGAGATCACTGCCACACTCTGAGGACTCACAGAAGACCTTCACTTGACTTCAGGAAGCATGAAAACCCCAGCAGTGCCGTCTCGGGAGGAGCACCTCGAGCTTGCAAGCCAGGCGCTTCATTCCCTTCTACAGCTTAATGCCCTCACCCTTTCCTTCCTCCTTGCTGTGGTCCAGTCCTATCTTCACATCGTCAGTGTGGTCCTGCAGAACCTGACTTGGGCCTGGGGACCTTTACTTACCCTGAGCACTCACCGTCCCTTCCCAGGGATCCCTGCACCCCTTTGCAGCCCTTCTCACAGCGAATCAGTGCTGATTTTCTCAGTCTTGTCACTCACCTTCGACTCTACCAAAGCCATGACATTGCCTCCTGTAATTTAAGTAGCTCCTACATCCTGGGACTATCCCTACAAGGAAAAAATTAACAGGATTGTTCCAGCAGCTGTTCTACTGTCCAGGATGATTGTTCACTCTTCCAGTTAAATGTTTTCGTAAGTGTAAAATGCCGTCCTGAAGATTTTGGTTTTTTTTTTTTTTTTTTTTTTGGTCTTTTTGAGACAGGGTCTCACTATGCAGTTCAGGTTGGCCTTAAGCTCACTTTGTAACTCAGGCTGGTCTCAAACTCACAGCAATCCTCCTGCCTCAGCCTCCCAAGTGCTAGGATTACAGGCATGCACCACCACACCTGGCTAACATCCAGGATAGTATTTTTTTTGTCTTTTTTTTTTTTTTTTTTTTTTTTGTCTTTTTGAGACAGGGTCTCACTATGCAGTTCAGGCTGGCCTTAAGCTCATTCTGTAGCTCAGGCTGGTCTCGAACTCACAACAATCCTCCTGCCTCAGCCTCCTGAGTGCTGGGATTACAGGCATGCACCACCACGCCTGGCTAAGATTTTGTTTAAAAATGATCTCCAGAGCCAACTATCGTGGCACACACCTGTGATCCTAGAACTCAGCAGGCTGAGGCTGGAGGATCACTGTGTGTTCCAAGCCAGCCAGGGCTACAAAGTGAGCTCAAGGCCAGCATGAACTGTATAGTGAGACCCTGTTAAAAAAGACAAAAATAATTTTTTTAAAGTGTACTAAATAAGAGACTTGGCTAAAAATCAGAACCTCCTTTTTGTTTTGTGATATTTTGCATCTTGTCCTGTGTTCCTATTGCAAGTTATGCTTCCCTTAGTTTTGTTTTATTTCCTCCTAAGCTGGTTTCTTTGCTGTCATGCCAACATTCACTTTGCCAAGTAATTAGGAATTGGCCAAAGTTTGCCATAGGCTAAAAATTCATAGAAGGGAAAATAGTTTCCCTTTTCTCCTTTCTCCCCTCTTTCCTCCTTCCTCCCTTCCCTTTCTTCCCTTACTGTCAACCTTCTCCCTTCCTTGTTTCCTTCCTTTCTTATTCCTTCTGTTGTTCCTGTTTCTGTCTCTTTCTTTCTTCCTTCCTTCCTCTTTCTTTGTTTCTTCTTCAGTGCTGGGGATTGAACCCAGGACCTTGTGCCTGTGGAGCAGGAAATTTTGAAGTCAGGGCCTGCGATATAACTCAATGGTAGATCACTTGCTCAGCTTGTGAAAGGCTCTGAGTTCAATCTGCAGCGCTTCATAAAAATAAAAGTGAAACATCTCAACTAAGAAAAATTCACTATAAAAGGAAAGAGAAGGATAAGAACAAAGCAAAGCAGATGAGCCCGACTCTCCAGGGCTTTCACCAGCTGGTGCTTTGGCAGCAGGAAGCTTTGTCCAGGCTCAAGTGTGGCTTAGGACCTGTTGCAGGGAAAGGATTTGGCCTGTAGTTGGGAAAGGAGCCAAATGTTACTTGCGGCCAGCTTGGAAGTTTTCTTGGCAAAGTAACTTGGTAGTTTTGTAACTACTCCCTCACATTGCTGGAATGCTGAGAGGGGGAAAAAGAAGAGGAAATAAGAAGGAACGGGGTATTTTAATTAATTTAACTTTCTGGTTCGTTCAGCTAGGTAAATGCTTGTCTGATTATTAGGCTCAGAATATGGCTAGGTGCCTCAGCAGAGAGGAACCAGGAGGTGCGTGATAGGTTTCACACCTGATCTTTCTTCTTTTTCCCCGTTCTTCACTAGGCTTTTCAAAGTGCTTTAGTCCTTTTTTTTTTTTTTTTTTTTTTTTTTTTTTTTTTTTTTTTTTTTTTTTTTTTTTTTTTTTTTTTTTTTTTTTTCTATTTTAACAAGCACAGAAAAGCTAGCATGGTTTAATCTCCCCTTCACATGTCTCTGGAGCTGTAGGGTGCCTGGCATAATAAGTAGGTGCTCTGCAAGTCTCACCGCACTGAACTGTGTGACGCAGGGGTAGGAGAAATCAAATAGAATTTGTTTATCCCAAGTCATATTCTGAAAGTTGATTTAGTTGACAAAGTCTATTTTCTGGGCAACAGATCCATTTCGTTAAATAAAATTTTATCTTGAAAAGTAAAAGCAAAGCAAGAACAAAAATCAGAAGCAAAGACAGAAACAACAACATACAACAGCACATATGTTACAGATTTTCAAATCAAGAATAGCTGATCAGATCCATTTTTTAGTGAGCATTTGAGTGAGAAGCCATGGCTCACCTAATTGTTCTTAGCTTAGTATCACAAATGCCTCCTTCCAGCATTGACTAAGTATGGCTTGCTTTCTGCTGCCTGCTTTCATTGGATGACCTGGTGTGCACCTTCTGATGTGGTGAGCCTCGGATGTGTCCGACCACAGAGCCCTAGGTCAGCGAGCAGGGTCTCGGCTCCCACATCCACCAGGGCCTACACTTTGGGCAGACTGAGGGGGTTGCACTGGGCTGACTTTGGACCTGGCAGCGGGAGCCATGCTCCCGCAGAGGGTCCTGTGGGGCTTGTTGTCCAGTGGGATGTGACAGGGCAGGCAGAGAGTGAAGCCTGGGGTGGGGTGCTGGTGCCCAAGCCCTGGGTAGGGCTGGGGCAAATTCTAGAGATGCACAGGCCAGGGAATAAGATGTTACTACTTTAGTGCAACCTCTAAGTTTTGGTTGGAGAAAGCAAAGTCACTGCAAAGAGAATGCTAACTAGTGAATCTTTTAGAAGGGACAGCTCCAAAGATAGGAAAGAGCATGTTTGGGTGACTGTATGAATAACATACAGTGAGGAGTTTCTAGCAGCAGACAGGAAGAGTGCAATAAAAAAAAAACACTTCATGAAGCAGAGAAGTAAAGCTTTAAAGTTGTCTTGTAGTACATAATGTTATGCATGTAACACATCTTTTTTTTTCAGCTCTTTTCTCCCCCCCCCACCTCTTGGTCCCCATCCCATCTGCAAAAGATTGGTCTCTCTGTTTCTTAGCATCTCTCTTTTATTGTGATAGCTTATCTTTTCTTTGGGTTCATCATGTAAGAGAAACAATATGCTACGTACGCTTATGCATCTGCTTTATTTCACTCAGCATCTGTTTTCCTACAGATGACTCAAGTTTATCCTTCTTTATGGCACAGTAATTGTCCATGGTGTATAAATATTGTGTTTATTATATCCAATCTGTTGATGGAGGAATAGCCTGCTTCCAAGCTTTAGCTATCATGGATTGTGCCACTGTAAACATAGGTATGCTTGGACCACTGTGCCGTGATGTCTTTAGCTCTTTGGGAAAGATAGCCAGAAGTGGAATAGCTGGGTCAAATGAAATTTATAGTTTTAGTGTTTTGAGGAATCTGCATTGTGGTTGTATGAGTTTGCATATGTGGAAGCTTGAAGGAGAGATTGGATTCATAAGATCCTTTTTAACCCACTTGCAGTATTTTATGGAGCTGCTATTGCTGGCTAGCAGAGGTAAGAATGCAGAAAGCCTTGGACCCAGGGGAAGACCAGGGTGACCTATGGAATTTGAAAAATCAGCCAAAAATTGGCCAACTCCAAATACATGTTGTGAGTGAACTAGTGAATTTGTTGAGCCTTTCACCTTGAAGTTGTCAGCTACCCACACCATCTGACATTAAACAGATTGCTGAGCACACCCTTCTCCAGTTCTGCCCCTCAGAATAAGAGAAAGGTTTTCCTGGGGTTGCAAGGCATTTGATACCCATGATTTAGCAGATAAAATGCCATCCTCTAACCACAGAATTACAGAGCTAGAAACAACTTTAGACACCATCTGGTCTATTGCTACATAATTGTATTTCCCTGAAACTTTTCCTGGTCTAGGAGATATAAATAAATTTTCGTCTTAGAAACTGTTGTCATTCTTTACCCATTCTGTCCCTGCAGCATTATCATTTCTGCTGTCATTTGTAGTCTGGATTGATCAGTCTAGATTCTTATAGCTCAAGAACTTTTTCTTTCTGGGCATGGAAAATATAATCCTGCTACTTGGGAGGCTGAGGGAAAAGGAGAGCTTGTATAAGGCCAGTCTGGACGATTTCACAAGAACCCTACACACACACACCTCAAAGCTGCAAACAAAAAGCTGGGGTGTTGCTCAGAGTGAAGGTTGGGTGTGAGCCCCAGCACAGCAAGGCAGCGAGAGGGTGGAGACATGGCTCTGTGGTTTAACACTCCGTCAGCATGCATGAGACGCTGCTTAAACCCCTATCAGTGCAAAGAAAAAAGAGCTGAAAAGTTGAAACTTCCAATTCTGACTAAGATGGAGTGAAAGTTTTGTTTCACACATGAACTGTCAATTGATAAACAGAAAATAAGATATTTGAAAACTGTTTTCAAGACACTGGACATCAAACAAGAAGGGACCCAGGAGAGCAAGGACCAGGTGTGGTGACACTGTGACCTCACTGGTGGCTGCCCAGAGTCTCAGAGCCACAGAGAGGGAAGACAGCTCTGGGAGGCTGGTGTGCCCTCAGGTGGAGGAAGTATCCCAAGGGTCCCAGGTGCTGAGATGGCTGTGGCCTTTGCAGAACAAAGGGACCAGTGAGGAGCAGCACAGAGGGCTCTGGGGGCACACTGAGGGCCCTCTGGGACAGCAGGGTCCTAATCAGTGCGTGCACATGTGAAAATCATGGGAGGCCAAGAGGAGAACACCTGAAAGGATCCGCAGTGACACAGCCTATGCCTGTGCGGGACTGGGAATCCACCTGTCTCTCTGGGAGACCAGAAACCTCTTCCTCCCCAAAGCATTGGGCAGGGTACCCAGAAGAGTCCTGCTGCAGCTACAGGGAAGAATTGACCCTAAACACTTCTCTAGTTCAGCTTAACAAATCTTACAAGAAGATCTAAAAGTATTTCCAAGGAACTACATTCCAGAAAGATATGTCTTCAGGCGAGTGGTGCTCATCTGCAATCCCAGCACTCAGGAGGCTGAGTCAGGACGACTACTTCAAGTGCGAGCCCAGCCTAGGCTATGTACTGAGTTCAGTGCCAGCCTGGGATACTGAGATCCTGTCTCAGAAAAACAAAGAAAAAGTAAAATAAGTGATCATACATTTACTTCCTATACAGTTGTATCTGTATCAGTTGCCTTAACATTTTTAGAATTATCTCCTTCATGTATTCTCATTTTTCAAACTTATCTCTCCTGGTTTTCCCCAGTTTGATGCAGACCGAAATGAGGATGAGGTGTTCTATGACATCAGCCTGGCTGTTGACAGCAAGTTATTTCCAAACAAAGAGGCTGCAGCAGGTAAGTCACCGAATCCCATGGGCAGCAGCGCATTGTGGCCACCAGCCACATGTCTGGGGTTGTAATTAAAGGGGAAGCTCAGTAGGCACTGGGAGGTTCATGGTGGCCCAAGCCTTACAGCTGTATTCTTGCTGGCTTAAAAATAAAGATACAAAACACAATACAGAAGGAGACCAGTAAGCCTGTTCCACTCCTTGGTTGAAGCTTTCTTTCCTATCTCTGCAAATCTAAGTTATCAGGACATTACATCACAGTGTAATAGAGGACCATGGTAGGATAGCAGAGAAGAAAGAAAAAGGAAAGAAAATCTAACCTAAGCATGCTTTGGGCAATGATTGTAAGTCACAACTCAAGCCGCGTGTGGTGGCCCAGCACTGTTGCCAGGGGTGATAAAGTCCTGGGAGTGGTTTCCAGGTTCCTGTCCCTGACCAAGTATTGGACGTGGCACACGGGGTTAGGGAAAAAGTAGCTAAGTTTAATAGGAGCATAACATAAACTTCGTCATAAAAGTGCAGAAGTATGGGTCTGCTCGACCCATGTTTATTCTTGAGAATATTTCTATTGATGAATTATTAATTTTAGTTTCATGAGCTTATTATATTAAATAATGAGCACTTAACAAAAAAAAACACAAAAATAAAGTATTGTGTTTTTAATATTTATGGTTTATAAAAAAGCATCAGGGCTGGGGAAATAGCTCAGCAGTCTAAGCCCCTGCCTAGCAAGCACAAGGATTCAGGTTTGATCCCCAGTACCACATGCCATGCTGGCCCCAGGTACCAAGCCAGCCCCCAAAACTGGATGTGGTGGTACACATGCTGGGGAGGCTGAGATGGGAGGATCAGTACAAGTCTGAGCTGTGTAGTGAGACCCTGTACCAAATAAATTAATTAATTAATAAAATGAATGATTTTTAAAGCATCAAATTTTTCAACATTAACTGTTTTTTGGTGTAAAAGTTTAAAAAAGAACAACACAAAAAAATTCTTATGTGAACTACAATGAAAATTCCAATAGCACTTTACAAAAAAAACTTGAGCTGGGGAAACAGCTTAGTGGCATAAGCACCTGCCTGGCAAGTGCAAGCCCAAGGTTCAATCCCTGGAACTGCAAAAATTAAAAAAAAAAAAAAGTTTACTTCAATTATCACACACGCATGTTGTTCACACAGATAGCGTGTGTCTTGCTTTCCTAGCCCTTTTGTAGAACATACTTGACATCTCAGTGTTCTTACTGTTTTATCAGGAGGTTATTAAATTGTACAGTGTGTAGTCAACAGGAATATAAAATAAAGTATTAAAATCTTTTTTTTGTGGAACAGGGGATTAAACTCAGGCCCTTGCACTTGCCAGGCAAGTGCTTATTCTACTGAGCCTCTTCCCAGCCCCTCTTTTTTTTTTTAGTATTAAACTCTTAATATGAATTGTGCATTTAGAACTGACATCAACATTTTCACATCAGTTCTGTCCTTGCTTACAAAATCTAAAAGATAGCATCAGAGACAAGTTCCTTTATGAACTAGAATGAAAATACCAATAGAATTCTACCATGAAAATAAACTTTGCTTCAAATGTCACACCCCAGGGGTGTTCACACATGACAGCTGCTTGTTTCATGCACACATCTCACTTACACTGATAGCACATGTGCTCAGCCTTCCTTTCCTGTGCGGCCATTTGTCACCTCCCTTCTCTTCCTGTTTTGTCAGCAGCTTCCTACTGTATTGTACAACATGTAGTTAGCAGCAAAATAATATGTCAATAAAATACAATATCAAATATATAATGAGTGCTTAGAATAGACATTTTCACATAATCTGTTACGTACAAAATCTAAAAGACAACATCAAAAATGAAACCTATGTAAAAAATAAAAATAAAACCTACGTGAACTATAATGGAAATACAAAAGCCTACCACAGAAATAATTTTTTTTAATTACTTAAGTCAGTCTTCACACACGACAATTGCATGTTCCATATGCAAGTATCACACCAATTGCACTTATGTTTTGTTTTCCTGTACTTTCTTGTAGAGCCACAGTTGACATCCATTTTGCTTGCTTATTGTCACAGCAGGTCTTTGTGGTGCTGTGCATGCCTGTTCACCTGTCAGCTTACCAATGTACTCCACAATTTTATTGTATAGTTCTATGGACAGAAATGTTTTATTTTTCCTCTCCTGTAAATTATCTGTTATGAGCTCCAGTTCCTAATTCTCTGAGAAAATTTCTCCATGTTATTTCACACTTGTTATTTTCTTTATAAACTAACAAACTTGGGTTGAAGAGATGGCTCAGTCGAATTAGTGCTTCCCTGGCAAGTGCAAGGGCCTGAGTTCAATCCCAGGCCAAAAAATACATAAATAAATAAACTAATAAACTGTTTTTTCCAGACATGTTTAAGATCAAATAAAACTCAACTTTGACCAGTGCTTTGTGTTTAAGGTGATGTGATAGTTGCCACACAACTCATCACCACCATCTACTCCACTTTTGGTTTGGTTGTAGAAAGTTTCCATCTCAGGTGTTCATTTTGTCAGGGTTTCCCTATCAATATTTCCATCATGGTGAAACATTGACATCAGCAGTACCAGTCTGCCTTTCTTTCCCACATACAAGGCTGTAACATCTTACTGAAATCCAAAGATTATTCCAATTGCAATTGCAAATTTTATTTGGAATTTCTGCTTTATGTATGCAAATAGTTCCTATGCTGGTCAACTAGTATGCTGTTAGAAAATAAAACATCAGTTGGAAACTAGTAAAACAATTATAAAATGTCACATTCCCATTAGTTTGGGAGAGGGGAGCAACAAGTCTACTCATATCATTTGGTTTATTACGGTACAAATAAGGACCAGTAGCTGAGTTCCAGGATAAATGGCTAAACTGAAACTATGCCTATAATCCCAGCACTGGGGAGTCTATAAAGCCTTTACATTACAAGGGCATAAATTTTTATGCTGTATTTTGACCCAGTGCTTTTCAATGAGTCTTTTACATTTCAGCAATCATCATGAGAAATCCCTGCTAAGTACAGCAGACCTATGAATGCTTCCAGTTCAGTTAGTGTGCTCAGCCTTCCTTTCAATTAGTGAGGTCTTAATAAATATAGTACTTTCACATGGCCCTTGGTGAATACAGAACATTGTACTTGCATTTCAGCCTTTGTGTATTTCATAGCATCTCATAACATTTCATCTGTTATGATTTCCAACAGCGAATTGCAATGCTGGCATTCTATCCATTACCTTTTTTACCCCTGACAAGATCCTCACTATATATTTAGATCTAGTCCTGACATTGGATCATTCCACTTGGTTGTATGGCCATTTTGCAACATTTCAACTAGTCAAATATGTACTCACATTGCTGTTTTCTTCATTATCAGAATTAAGGGTGTGTACGTTTCCTGGGCCTGTATCAGTTGATTCTTCTTCCGTTCCATTCTCATAGTGACTTTGGCTCCCAAAGGCAGTGTCAGAGTCATCTCACCATCATCACCATCCATCCTCACCACTCTCTTGTTATTACCATAACAGATCATCTTCATCATCCATTCATTAGTAATCTGATGAGTCACTTTTGACTTCTTATAAAATTTGCAAATCCAGTTATTCATGTGCCATTGTACTGAATTGGGCTACTTCTACCAGAAAAATGAAAAGAAAAAAAAAATTAACAAATCTTGAAGTAGCATGGGTCTGTTGGACCCTCTATGATGCTCAGATAAACATACTCAAAACAAGTTAGATGGAGTATAAGCTGAATAGAAATTCCATTTTCACTTTTATATGTGTGCACACACTTTGCCACTCATTGCACCAAGTGAAAAAATACCTAGGTTGCTTCCTGTATACTTCAAGGAAAGGTTCTAAGGTGTATAGGCTGCTACTATTATACTAAAGTACCAATATATAGTAGAATAGTAAAGGATGGGTTGGGCATGTAGCTCAGTGAGAAAGCTCTGTATTCACTCCCCAATACCAGAAATTAATTAATTAATTTAAAATGAAAGAAAAAGTTACAGTTCTTCTAGGATGCACTCATCAGGCAATACAGTTCCTCCTATGCCACCTGGAAAAAGCACCTCCTCCTCCTGGAAGCCCCTCCCACCCCACCCCACCTCCCTCTGGCTCTGTCTTCCATTTGCTTTCCAGCCTAACTCAGCAACCCATGTGCTTTCAGCTCTCAACTCTGAAATCACAGAGGGGTTGGCTCTCGATGTTTTTTTCTCACTCACTACAGCCTAGAACTTTAGGAGTTCACTTTGGGGAGTGTTGTTCTTTGGATTTTGAAGGGTTTTTTTGAGACAGGTTCCCACCGTATAGTTCAGAGTGGTCCTGAGCTCACTATGTAGCCCAAGCTGGCCTCGAACTCAGAGCACTCCACCTGCCTCAGCCTCCTGATTACGGGTGTCACAGGCATGTGCTACCACATCTAGCTGGACTCGCTTTTTTAGGCCATGATTAAATAAATGGTGAGGACCAAGAAGATTATTTTTAAAAATAAAGGTTTTTAAGATGCACTTTCTATATTCAACTACAGTGAAAGTGCAAAGACCCAGGTTCAATCCCAGGTACCACATGCTGTGCCAGTCTCGTCCTGGGCCCGCCGCGCTGGCCACCAAAATTGAGTGTGGTGGGGCATGCTTGTAATCCAGAGCTTGGGAGGCTGACACAGAAGGATTGCTACACATCTGAGCTGCATAAAGAGACCCTTACCAAATACATAAAATTTTTTAACAATCCTTTTTAAAAGATACATTGTCGTTAATCTTCATATACTCCATCACTCTTGCCACTTTTGAAAGTTCTCATATGTCTTTAAGGTGTGATTAAAATGCACTATAAATGCAGGCTGATAAAATATGGCTGAGTCAGCCACCTGTTCATGCCAGAGCTGGTACTGTGTGACCTCTGGCTCTTCCCCAAAGTCAAAGTGACCATGAAAGGTAAACGTTTTGAGCTAATTTGGGACATCGAGGCAGCCCCAAGGAGCATAGCTAAAACCACTTACAAAAGAAGGCTTCTAGACCTGCTCCCAGAAAGGGGAAGAACAACAGCACAAGTTCATTGGAAGCGGGGAGGAGCACTCTCAGGGATTGGAGGCAATGCGTCTGGTGCTCCAGTCATTATTTTTATTTATGTTCACCACATTTTTCATCATACTCATACATGGTGGTGACGCTCCAGTACACAGGTCGTGCCTGCAGCCCCTGCGCATGCGCTGTCAGCCTCCAGGTTTACCACTCATCTCTTCCCTTCCCTCCATACTCTGCTGAATATCAACTGCCCTGAGCTCTCTTATCAGTGGCCTGTGTGTGGTCTACAACTCTTCCTCTGGACTGGCCCTTCTCCAGAAAGCAGAACTATTCCCCCGCCACTCCTCAGAAGCCCTGAGGAGCTACTCTTGTCAAAGGCTTTGTTGTGTGTTGCCGTCCTCTCCTGTCTGTCAGGGACCCTGCAGCAGGCCTTACACCTGCTCTTCCAGTCATGTGCAAAGACTGTCCCCCTTCGCTACAGCCTCATCCCTCTCCGGCCCGGTCCAGCTTTGTGCCCAGGATGAAAGTGAGCTGCTCACCCCCGCCCCAGCTTAGGGAGACCCTTGAGCCACGGCATCATGGGGCCCTGTGTGTCTCCTTCTGCGCATTTAGCAGTTACCATCATCATCAGCTGTGGGAGGAATCTTTGCTAAACATCTTTCCCTTATAAAGTATGAGACTCCATGTGGATGGAGTGTGTGTGTGTGTGTGTGTGTGTGTGTGTGTGTGTGTGTGTGTGATGCTCAATGAGAATCCCACAGTGCATAGCACAGAGGCTCCTCCCTGTAGCACTGTTTCTTCTTCCAGCAGCCTTGTCTGTCAGGCAAAGTGGAAGCACCTACCTCTCAGGACTGAGGGACACATGGTCGCCTTCTGTGTGTGAAGTGTGACTGTCACACTGGAAAGGCCATGTAGGAGTTGCCATCGGTGCCAAGGACTTGAAGGCTTCCAGGGAGCAATCTCATCTTGTATAACTCTCCTTCCACGTCTTAGATTTGCTTCTATCTCCCTTCTCCAAACCCCATCCTGGAATAACAGAAGTCCCCTTCCCCTTCTCACAGGACAGCCTTACCACCCAAAGACTGTCAGAGGGTCTCTGCAGTAAACCTGTGCTCTTCCTCAGAGGGATCCTGACACACACTGTTAGCAACCCTCTCCGTGCCTGGTGGGATGAAAGCAGTACTCTCAGAGCCGAAGGCAGATCAGGGGGAGGTGCTCGTGTTTGAATGAATGGCATAAGAGCTAAATGTCCTTTCATTCATTTTCAGTCATTTGACATGTAGGCATTAAATATAGATAGCTTCAACGTTGTGTTTTTAGATCCAGGGATAAAACACAGCCCTGCCAGGCATGATGGCACACACCTGTAATCCCAGCACTCAGAGGGCTGAAACAGGAGAATTGTTGTGAGTTCAAGACCAGCCTGGGCTACAAAGTGAGCTCAAGGTCAGCCTGAGGTGGCAAAACCCTGTCTAAAACACTTACACACACACACACACACACACACACACACACACACACATGCACGCACACACAGCTCCACCCTTACAGGCCAGCTTGCAGTTTAACAGGGATGGAAACAAGGCAGCCAGTGCTTTCTTTAATGGATATAATGCTGGAGATGTCTTATTTTCCTAAGCCTTGTAATCACAGTGTCCTTTTATTTAAAAGCGAGAGGAGAATCCCCCTCAAACTCTAGAGTGAAAATACAGTATAAGGAAACCCATCTGTCAGCACTACAGAAGGGGTTGTGGGATGAGACCCCAGTACCTCTAATGCAGCCCATGCCATCTTCACCCTTGAAGGAGACAGGCAACTTGAAGTAATAGTTCACTGAGGACAACGATGCATCTAACCCAGGGGCACTAAGGGTTCTTTCCGAGGTGCTACCTTTTTTGGCTCAGGCCTTTCTCTGATGTCTATAGAAAGGATATATTTAAGTGTAAAACAAATTGAGAAATTCCAAATAGAGACAAATGAAAGCCCCACTATCACTTTTTCAAAAGGCCCCACTGTCTTTTCAAGTAACTAAATCCTTGCTGTTGTCTTAGGTGCTAATTTGCCTGCTGAAAATGTAAAAAATGTATACACATTCCTGTATTTACCTCCCCTTTTCCTTACCAAACCTTGAACTAATTTTCAGCCAGCCAAACAACCAGTGAAAAAAGAAGAAAAAATCTCAATCATTTTCCACGCTGATAATGACACCCTTTGTCTGTTGCCTCCTGTGATATATTAATACTCCGGTTGTCAAGAGCAACAGTGTGTCCAGAAATTCCATCCCTTAATGGTAGAATAAAAATTTCTGTTAAAAGCACTTGATTAAGAAATCCAATCTCTTTTGCCTTGTAAGCAAGAGATTTATTAACAAAAACATCTCTTCATTCTCTCATTCCTGAAATAGTTTTCTAATAATGTTGCTCCCATTTCAAATATTAATGTGCAATATCTGTTAACCAGGTTAAGAGTCTTTCACATGGTCCTTTCTGAACACGACTGGAAGAATAATTTACAGTTAAATAAAACAAGTAGGACACAAGAACAAGCAGCAGCTACACATTCCATAGGATTCTGGATGGAGATTGTATTGCTAAGGCCATGTAAACTGTCCCACATAGAGATGGGAAGAGGGTAGTGTTCAAATGGTTACACCACCTCACTGGTTATCAGTAGATACCAGTGGAAGAAACAGAAGCTAAATCTAATCTGCATGACCTTTCAGGATACCGTCAATAGTGGCCACCTGGAAAGCAGCACTGATTGTCGTCAGCTTGAGGGAGACCCCTGAATTCCCTTCGGATTCCTCCAGGTCCCCAGCCACCCTCTGATCCACACACCACAGTGTGGACAGCGCCCCCTCCAGGTCATTCTGGTAGGGTACAGCACAGAGAAGCAAGGTTGTGTTATGAAACCATTTGGCTTCCACCTACTTAGAATCTGAAGTCAGCAGGGTGCTCTAGGAGACACAGGAGCCGCAGGCTGTGTCTCGGACCTAAGATGTTCTGCACTGACCTTTGGCAGTATTTACCACCCACACAGCTGGTAGAGCATGGAGCCTCAGGGCTACCCTGTGCTGTGACTGGCACCCCAGAGTTGTCCTTCCAGCCCCTGGGAACTGCGGGTGGCAACTGGGTGGTAGGCTACTTTTCCAGGAGGACCTTGTACTGGTTGTGTCAACCCAAGAAGTTTAGAAGTTTAAATGACTCAACAGGAAGCCAGGGTTCTTACTCTGTAAACATCCTCATCCTGTGCAAGAGGAGGGCATGGACATTGTGTGAGATCTACACCCCCACCCCAGAGTAGCCTGCTTATAATGTAAGGAGAGGAGAGAGGCAGCTACTGCTGCTCCTCCCTTTGCTCTTTGCTGTTTTCTAATGCCATGAAGTGCTGCCCTCTGCCATGTGCCACTCTACCTTAGAGTATGGACTGAAACTTCCACAACTGTGAGGTAAATAAACCTTTGCTTCCTTAATTTTGGGTGTCAAATATTTTGTCCCAGGATTGAGAGAAGGGTAACTGAGACAGGCCTCCATTCTGGAAAACTTCCTCATGATTTAAAAGCAACTAAAGAGGCCAGGTGTGGTGGTGCATGCCTATAATCTCAGCACTCAGGGGCTGAGGCAGGAAGATTGAAGTTCCAGACCAGTGTGGGTGGGCTAGAAAATGAGCTCAAGTCCAGCCTGAGCAACATAGTGAGACCCTGTCTCAAAAAGACAAAAGAAAGACAATTAAAGCCACAAACACAATCTACAATGGTGATACCCCTAGGTACTTAGCTTGGTAATGGTTTAGTCACTTGGGAAAACTGCGGGTGCTACTAAGAAATGAGATGAGAGAATACAGAGGGCACATTTGGCCCTTACTTGGAAGAGTGTGAGGCACAGCTCTGAGGGTATCCACATCCGAAAGGCGTATGCCTGGTTCTTTTTTTTTTTTTTTTTTTCTATCTTCATTAAACATTTCCTATACTAACCTAGAATTACTTGGCAAGACCAAATTCATAGTGAAACACATGATGTATTATTTGAGAAGCTGTGTAATCTTTTATGGCAGCACTGATTTCTGACTCCCTGACTAGTTAGGTGAGATATATTTACCAGTAAGAAAGACTTGCTAAATGAGGACCGCAAGTCAATTGTGCCTGGGGAACCTGGTGTGAAAAATTATCCGTTGAAGTCTATGCCTTGGGATTAGTGGGTAAGCATGTAATGTCTAGCTGTAACATGTACACTGAGTTAACCTGATTTCTCACCTTCGGGGTAAGATGATCCATAAGCCTAAGGGGAAACTTCTCACACTTTCATGGGGTGAGAAAACTCAGAAATGAAAGATGCAAACAAGATGTAATATTAAATATATGTTATTTCTGGAAAGGCTTCGCTGTTCTCTCTGATACCATCAGAGGGATCTGTCAGATAGAGTCCAGGCTCTGGTGTTTGGCAAGCAGTGACTTGCAAGTGTATATCCATGGTAAAAGAAAAATCAGCTACATTTACTATAGATAATACGGAGAGTTGCCCAGGGCAGTTCCAAACAGAAAAGTGGTGTTGCAGCAAAAAGGAAATAAAAACACAGAACACAGATAAATCGGCTTCAGCTGCCTCCCCTTGGGTCTCAGGGTGACAGTGACAGGAATGATGCAGGGTGCTGAGTCTTCTCAAGGGCTTTCCCAGCGTTCATTCTGATTAGATTACATGCATGAGAGGCAGTCCACATTTATGAACCTTTAACAGAGTTTGAATAGGTGAAAGAGAACTGAAGGTCAGGTCAGGACTCTAACACTTGTGTGCTTTCACGGCAAGGAGCAATGGAGACTTTCTGGATTTGCATTGTTTTCTTTTCTGCCTCTCAGAACAGTGCAAGGAGGATAGGCGTGGCTACTGCCCAGACTTAAGCTCCCAGCATGCCTTGTGCTGCCTGTCCTACTTATACCACAGTTGCTGGTACCCATCTGGCACCGCTTTTCCTGTTCATCCTTAGAGTTCAAACTTAGAGTTTGGCTTCCTGGGGAGAATCCAGTGCCACCCTCCCTGTGACACTTAGGATCAAGTTCGCTCCTCAACCTTGTGTTGACATGTTACTGTCCTCTCAATATTATCTTCCCTTTGAGCCCCCATGTCTTCAGGTGTGACCTGCGACAGTACCTGGCACATGGGAGGACTTAGAAATGTTCAGGAGGGCAGGGAAGAAAGCTCAGCAGCATAAGTGCCTGTCTGGTAAGAGCAAGGTCTGGAGTTTGATCCCTGGTACCCATGATGACATGATGGTAGGACTGCAGAGATGCTCTTGTTGGAGGGGGGCTTGCTCCACAAACACACGTAGACAGCTCTCAGCAGGTAATTTTGTCTTTCCTCAACTTAGGTTCGGGGGACCTGGACCCTTCCATGCTATTGGACCCAGGAGATATCATTGACCCAGAATCTGATTGTGAAGACCAGGTAATTAAAATCTAAAAATACTTCTCTACCTAGAGACTTTTAGTTTAGATTTTGTAAAGGTTTTATGAAAATTAAAACTATAAATCATTTTGTGAAGTCTTTATAGACACTGAGAATGTAATTTGTGAGATGCAGTAGCCTACAGAGTCCATGCACTGTTTGGCTTTTTTGCCCTCCCTTATTCCCTGATCCAGAATTAATTGATTAACAGCTAATTTCTGAGTGTGGTGGCACACACATATAATCCCAGCACTCAGGAAGCTGAGGCAGGAGGACCACCATGAGTTGAAGGCCAGCCTGAACTACATAGCAAGCCCATCTCAAAAACACCAGTAAAAACTACCCAAGTTAATTAGATAATTAAAGAAAGGTTTGTGGTCCAAAGTTACTAGGATAGAAATAAAGCACTATTGCCAAAGGCTCTGCCATGCCTCTGTGCCTCCTACTGCTACACCGAGGACATGAACCGAGCACCAGCTACATGCTCGTGGTGCTGCTATTCTATTTCTAATCTTCAGAGGGGAATGAGGACTGATAAGAACACAGCCAGAGACTTAAATATATGTTCTCTGTGAATAAAACTGAAGACAGCTATCTGGGTCATTTTCCTGTCCCTGCTATCATGTTTCAGTGATCTAAAATTGTGGGCAAATGATCCCACTCCCTGCTTAGCCTTTGTTGCTAAAGAAGTATGTCAGGAAGCTCTTCTGCATCATTCCTGCCCCTCAGCCATGGCTGACACCCAACCCAGCATGATCTGGGAGGAGGGGCGGGTTCTTGTGGTCACAAATAAGCAGGTGTGACCAGTGACCAGGCATCGTGGTTGGCCATGCATCTCGTATGTGTGTATTCAGTGACCATTTTATGAGCATTGAGTTTCTGCTTTATATCACAAAATGGTAAGAAGACAGAAGCCAGGGATCAGGCTCCATGGCAGAGTGCTTGCTCAGCATGCACAGGGCCCTGGGTTCAATTCCCAGCACTACAAAAACAGAAAAAATAAAAGAGACAGAACCTGAGATCACAATGAGTTGTGTGACCTCAGTCAGAGCCAGGATCAGAAAGGATGGGATGGATCACTCATGGCGAATCTTTAGGGTCACTCTTGGTGAACCTTTAGGGCTTTCAGTGATAACAGCAAACTGTAGTGCACTTCTATAGGATCCCCTCCTCTGGGCTTACACTATGTTGGTGTCCTTAGATGGGGTAGGCACCAGCAGTGTTTTCCAGGTTCTTATTTATCTCAATTAATGAATTGGTCAAAACAGTTGGTGAGTATAAAAGATTACCATTTATTTTAAGGCAGAAATCAGAAAAGGAAAAGGAAGAAGAAGCACAAAAGAAATGGTCAGGGAAAAGAGGGTGTTTTGAAGGAAAAAGGGAGAAGCTGCATCCTGCAGCAGGATAGGTCACTTCAGGAAGCAAGCAGTGCCCCAAGATCAGTGGCTGTTATCTATCTAGGCCTGAACTGCCAGAGCTGGGCTGGACTCAAACTTGTGTTCTGCTTGGCTCAGCCTCCCAGAATGCTGGGATTATGGATGTGCATCCCCACAGCCAGCTATGTCAGTTATAGGAAGCTTCCAAAAGGATCATGGGTAGAGAAAAGATCGTGAAGAAGGTACCTCTGCTCCTTTTGCTTATGGCCTCTTTTATATTTGCACATGACCTCATGTACCCAGATGCCAGGAGAAGGAAAACAGAGCTTCCTGTGTGCCCAGAAAGGAAGAGGTGAAGCCAGCCTCAGCCACAAGGCTCCCGCTCAGACCATGGGCTACAGCCCCACCCTGCATGTGGTCTTTCTCGCCTACTCTTCCTGCCCATTCATGAGCTCCTCACTGGTCCATTATTGAAACATGAGGTCCCCTCCCCACAAGATCTACAGTGACCCCTCCTCATCACATGCAGTCTCCTTTGAGAAGCTCAGAGCAGTGGCTTTTAGAGCTCCCTGGAGAGACTGTGTTGCACACGCCTGCGTGCTGAGCAGCACTGGCTGGATTTCCCATGTGCGTTGCCATACAATGTGTCCAAGACTCAGTGCACCATTTTCCCCCACAAAATCTGCTCCTCCTTCTGCCTCCTCTATTTCTGTGAATGATCACCATCTTCCTGCTGCCCAAGCCAGAAGCAGGGTATGTTCCCAGGCCCTTTTTTTCCCTCCTTCCCTACATCAGCTTGGTCAAGACGCTGGTCAGTTCTCCTGGCCAGGAATAGTCCCTCCACTCCTGTTCCACTGCCCATGTGTGGTTTGCATCCTCAGTGCCTCCCGGAGACCACAATGACAACCTCCTAACCCTGTCTCCCTGGCCCTGGTCTCATCTGCTGGCACAACCTTTGTGGAATCAGTTTAGTCATGGGAATGTGCTGCTTAGAACTCCTGATTCCTCAGTGAGTCCACAGTTAAAAGAACTTGTCAGTGTAACACGTGGAAACTCCTGAATCAGAATCAGCCCTTTCACTCCTCTCTGCACCCATCCCTCGCCAATCAACAGAACACACTGACTGGCCCGGCCACTCCAGGCTATTTGCCCTTGCTTCTAGCAGGTTGTGCTGTGGGTCGTTTCTCCCTGAGGGGAAACTTCCAGCACCCCTTTCCTTCATCCCGGACTACCCGCGCTCCACTATGAGGACCAATGACCCCCCTCCAGGCTCCATTCTCCTGTTAGTCACCTCTTCTGCAGGACACCTATGTGATGCTGCACCCCTCTTCCTGTGACTTCAAGGCCTGCTGCACAGCCTAAGGTGTGGCAGGTGCTCAGGAATGCCACTGTTTTTATTTCCAGGGCAAGGAATTCTTTTAATTATGAGGGAGCTGAACCTCCTCTGAGCCTGTTTCCTCTTCTAGGAATTGCTCTTTGAGGCAGGGAGTACAGGGAACCTTGCATGGAACAAATGCTCTAAAGCAAAAGTCCTTAGCAGGGAGGTGATTTGCAAAGGGGAAGGGGACCAAGAGATGGAGGGAGGGGGAGGAAGGGCCATGCAAGAGCTAAGCTGGGTTCACACATGTAAGACTCCCCACGAGGAATGGCAGCACTGTGCACTGCAGACCCTGGCTAATAGAAAGATAAAAAATAAAAAACAATAGACATCCCCTCTCCCCCAGACTGACTTCCACCAAACTTCTCAGGCGTCATGGACCCTCCAAAGCTGATTGTTCTTTTTTATACATTATGTTCTTTTATATATTATGTATATTTATTTTATTTTTTATCGGTGCATATTTATAGTATGCAGTGACTACATTCGGCATGAAGAGCTGGCACATGTGCCCTCCCCACCCATTTGGAAAATATCTCCTAGCTTCTGTCACATCCATATTTTTTTCTTATATAAGAAACTGACATTAAAGCTGATTTATTTCAGTCAACATTGTGGCCTTAAAGTGCATCTCTTTGTATCTCGATGTATCTTCTGTGTAGCAGAGTGGTACTCCATTGCGTATAAATACCACATATTCTTTATCCATGCTTCTGGTGAGTGTGTAGGCCCACAGCTGACTTCTTCAACCAAGTGAATGCTAATCATCAAAGCTCTTCTAGTTTCTGGGTGCTTAAAGGTGCCCATACTTTCCTAAAAATAAGAAGCTCAACTGTTATGGTTTGTGTCTAGATGTCCCCTCAATGTCTCATCCAGTCATGGGGTGGCTTCTTGAGTTTTTTGATTGATTCATGGTGTAGTGCTGGGATTATGGGTGTGAGTGCTACAACTGCCCTGCATGCAATTATAAGGGATGGGAAGAGGCTTGCTCTCACTGCTCCTCCTTTTCCCTCTTTCTTTTGTTGTTTTCCACTGCCTTGAACTATTTCCCTCTGCCTTGTGCTAACCCACCTTGGGGCCAGCCAAATATGGATTGAAAACTCCACAGACTATGAGATAAATAAATGTTTCCTACCTTAATTCTGGGCATCAAGTATTTCATCTTAGCAATAAGAAAATAGTAACCAAGACATCAACAAACTGAAAAGTCAAACTCCTTGCCCCCATCAGACCATCGGACAAACTACTACACCAAAACTTGAAGAGACAGAAGGGCAGATCTAAAAAATCGCTTCTGAATCCCCACAGGAACAAGTACCAGGGTGGAAAAATTAAATAAAGCCAATTGCAAGGGGGTTAAGAGTTAAAACTCCAGCAGGACCCAGGCTGAGGGAGGCCGCCACAGCTTCATGACCATCACCCTACAGAGAGAACAGTTTCAGGTGCTCACACTGAGAATCAGAATAAACCCCCTGGGCTTCTGAAGGAGGAGGAAAAGAACCACTTTGAAATATGCCTGACATTCTGTTCTGTACAAGGCCTGAAAAAACTCTTCCACCAGAGCCTGAGCACCCAGAGGATCAGATAATGCCTGAGGTCATCCCCATCTCACTACTCTGTCTCACCCAAAGGGATGAAATCCAAGAATCACCAGTGAAGGTCACAATGCATAACCCAGACTCCTTGAAAGGCTGAGACCAAGTCCTAGGACGGTAGATCATGTCACTGCAGTTCCCTCTCCCACAAACATCACGTCCACTCATTAAGAGGAAACTATAAAGCAGAGCAAAGGGCAGTGCAAGACAGTGTGGCTGCAGTGAACAGTTGTCATGGCAGGAGTAGTAGAACTCTCAGGGCAGGAGTTTGTTGAAACTTAGTAATATGCTCAGGATGCTAATGGATGAAAGAAGACAGCAAGTAAGAACAGCGGATAACCTAAGTGGGTAACCTAAGCAGAGAGACAGAAGTTAGAAAAAGGAATCGAAGGGCTAGAGGTCAAAAACACTGGAATAGATGTGAAGGATGCCTTTGATGGGTTCCTCCATAGACCCAGAACCTCTGCACTTGCAAAGATGACAATAAAAAGTTCTATAACTAAAACTAAATGAGAAAAGAAGTCAGGGGGGACAGAATATCCAGCAGCTGTGGGTTAGCTACAAGGGGTGTAACATTCACATGATGGGAAAAATACAGAAGAAAGACAAAGGAACAAAAGCAGTGAAGTAATACTGACTACTATCCACTCCCTCCCCTAAAATTAATGCCAGACACAAAACCACAGAACCAGGAAGCTCAGAGCCAAGCCAAGCCCAAGGCCAAAAACAGCAGAACTGCACCTTGGCAGATCACTTCAGCCTGCCAGGCATGGGGTGCCCCCTGGAATCCCAGCCCTTAGGAGGCTGAGGCAAAGAATCGCTGTGAGTTCAGGTTCAGCCTAAGCTACATAGTGAGTTCAAGGCCTAGCAAGACCCTATCTCAAATAAACAAATAAATTCAAATAAGCAAAAAAATCTTGAAAGAAGCCAGAGTGAGAAAACACTTTCTCTATACAGGAGTAGAAATAAGACATGATCCTAAGTTGTTTTTGTTTTTGTTTTTGTTTTTGTTTTTGTTTTTTTCAGAAACCGTGCAAGCAAAAAAGAGAAGGGAATGAAATATTGAAAAGGAGAAAACTCTAAAATTCTATAACTCACAAAATTACTGTTCAAAAATAAAGAAAAAGAGAGACATCCAACAAACAAAACTTGAGGGAATTTTTAGCCAATAGACATGCCTAGCAAGAAGTGTTTAAGAACTCTAGAGAGAAGGGAAATGATACAATTCAGAAACTGAGATCTCCATAAAGAGAGAAAGAGAGCTGAGGATACAGCTCAGTGGCACAGTGCCTGCCTAGCAAGTGCAAGGTACAAGAAAGAGGAAAGAGGAAGAGGGAGAAGGAGAGGGAGGGAGGGAGAGAGAGAGAGAGAGAGAGAGGAAGGGCCTCAGCAAATGAGTTAGTGACAGGAAAATAAAAGTTAATTTTGTATATTCTTAACAAATAAATTGGGGGCCACGGAGATGGCTTAGTGGATTAAGTGCTTCCCTGGCAAGTGCAAGGGACTGAGCTCAGTCCCTGGTTCTGCAAAAAAAAAAAAAAAAAAAAAAAAAAAAAAGATAAATGTTCAAAATACTGGCAACAATGTATTTGGTTATGTAGGTGTGTATACATGATTAATGACAGCAATTATACAAGGGATAGAAGGAGGGAATTAAGAAGATTCTGTCACTCCCGGGGAACTGCACTACCTGTGAAGCAGTGTGATGCTATTGGAAGTGGACTTGGATGAGTTTTAAACAGAAATCATGCTCAGTGCCAAGTTACCACTCTGGAGCTCACACATAGTTTGACTGTGTCACCACTGTGCTGGAACCTTGGTGCTCAGCATGGCCGTGCGTGCAGGTTTTGGAACCATAGGAGGTAGAGCGGTATGGGTGGTGAGAAGGTCACTGGGGGATAAATGTTCTTCTCCTGAGACCCACTCAGTTTCTGCAAGAGTGAGTTGTTACAGAGTCAGCCTGGCCCTGAGCCTCTCCGGCTTCCTGTCTTGCCATGTGTCTCTCATACTCGTATGCACCATCTGCCACTTCTGATGCGATCAGAGCCCCTGACCAGAGACAAGCACGTGCCAGTGCCACACTGGTGAGTCCTCCAACTGTAGGCCAAATAAATTTGTCATAAAGTATCAACTTCGAATAGTGTGTTATAGCAACAGAAAGTGACTAAGATAGTAAGAAAGGGTGGAAGACAAAAATAGGAGTGAAGAGCAAAGGAAATGGGTAGAAAAGAATAACACTATGATAGATACTAATCCAGCTACATCATTAATCACTTTATATGCCAGCACTCCAAATGTGCCAATTAAGAGACAGAGATCATCAGAGTGGATCATAAATTAGCACCCCACTGTATATCACTATTAGAAACTCCATTTAAATATATGTACATGTGTAGATTAAAGGTAAAGTGATAAAAGATATATAACAATAAAATTAATGGAAAGAAAGCAGAAGTGGCTACATTAATTTTAGGTGGAGTAAACTTCAAAGCAAAGTCATCAGAGATTTAAAAATGGCATTACATAGTAATAAAGTGGTTGAAGTCCAAGAAGATATAATCATCCTTAGCATGAGGGTGTCTAACAATAGAACAGCAAAACAACATTAACAAACACTGGTAGAAATTGATAAATTCATTATTCCAGCTGGAGACCTCAACATCCTCTCTCTGAAAAAGACAGATCCAGCAGGTGGAAAACCAGTTAGGATGTAGTTCAGATTCATAAAACCACCAGCAAACAACAGGATGCATTCTCCTCCAACACATGGGATAGTCACTATAGAGACAGAACACATTCTAAGTTATAAAATATGAAACACATTAACAAGTTTAAAAGACTCAATACAAGATCTACCCTCAGGTAACAATGGAATTAAATCAGAAATCAATGAGAGGCTGGGGAGATGGCTCAGTAGAATAAGTGCTTCCCTGCAAGCACCAGGGCCGGAGTTCAAACCCCCATTCTGCCAAAAAAAAGAAATCAATGACAGAAACATGAATGGGTAATCTCAAAATGCTTAGTGACTAGGCAACATGTTTCTAAATAATATGAGGTCCAAAGATGTCCTAAAATGTCTTGAGCTAAATGAAAATGGGAAAAATAAATAAAATGGAAAATATATCAAAAAAAATTTGTGGAATGTAGCAAAATCAATGTTTACAATAAAATGTACAAGGTAGGATGTGTGTGTGTGTGTGTGTGTGTGTGTGTGTATATATATGGATGGATATATATTAGAAAAGAAGAAAGAGTTAAAATCCAAAATACAAGCCCCTGCCTTAAGAAACTTTTAGAAAAAGAACAAATTCAATCCAAAAAAAAAAAGAAATAAAAAAAAAAAACAGAAATCAATGAACTTGAAAACAGCAAAACAACCAAATCAAAACCTAGGTTTTCAAAATGATCAATTAAATGTGGAAGCTTGCTGTTCTTACCCTTGTAGTCTGCCATAGTTTGCATGGGTCACTCTGGCTGGCCTTGGCATGTCCCAAGCTTGATTACCCAGTAAACTAGATGGTCCCTGTGCCATCAGCAAGGTGGTATAAAGCCCAAGTACGGAGTAGCATCAACCCCTCCAAGGCCAGAACAAACTTGGATCAAATACAGGGAGCAGAAGGCCAGAACATGAGGGCCTGGGATACCATCTGCTTAAACATGCGCAGGCAGAAGGAGTGCAGGAACATTCATGGTAAAGTGATAGAGCCTCTGCACTGTCTACCAATGGTAGCTTCTGGCACAATGGCAGAATACAGCTCAATACTAGATGGTTTGGAAACACAAATATAGTGAAGCAGTCATTATTACAAACATTTCAAGAGGAAATGGATACAGTTTTGCAGGATCCATACAAAGTTGTCATGGAACAAAGCAATTTGCAAGTGCACATCTTGGATAACTGAAAGTTTTGAAAATGATATCTAATTCACACAAAAAGTGGCCAAATTTTTTGTGAGTAATATACAGTCACTTATAGAAAAAGCTGTACATATATGTGTGGTGAGCTCTACAAGATGATAGATTCATCAGATGTTGAATTAAAGCTCTCAATGTTAGAGACTCAATGGGTGCCCCACATGTGCACATGTACACACACATCAAGGCTTACTTGAAAGAAGAGAAGCCCTGGAAACATTTCATTTTTGTACTCAACATATGTGACCTTCTTCCAACCTGGCCAACAAAACAATGGGTTGCTGTCTTCTCCCCAGGTCTATCCAACTCTTGCTTTCCATGTAGGTCTTACTAACTCTTGGTCAAGGGGGCATTCATTCAGCTTCTGCAGCAGTTTAAAAAGTTGCACACTGACTAGAAACGGATCAGCGCAGCGTTCACTGGCCATGCAAATGTTAGCAAAAGCTCTGGGACAAACACACTTCATTCCAAGGCAGTGTGCAGTGTGGCTCCCGTTACAGGTGAAACAGAGGTCTAGCGGTATGCTACCTTGATGCATCCATCACCTGTTGTTCATCAGCTGTCTAAGTGTGGTTGACCCCTCTGAGGACTCAGGTAGACATTGTGCTGCAGGGAGTTGTTCAAGTTGAAAAACTTCAGGGGCTGGGAAGATAGCTCAGTAGGATAAGCGCTTGGGTGGTAAGTACAAGGGCCTGAGTTCAATCCCTGGTTCCACCAAAAAAAAAGGAAGAAAGAAAAGAAAAATGTCAGACTCCTGGAGATCACATTGGTTCTGTCCTGGAGCAAGCAAGGCCAGACTGCACCATTAGGACTTATAAGTCGATTCATGGGAGAATTCTGAGGACTTTATTGAGAAACTCCACACTGAGAAATTATTAAAGCATGGAGAGCCTGACTTGCAGACTATGGGCAAGATAGTCCTTAATGGCTAGCAGGGGGCCGGACCCCTTCCTTTGTCAAGTCACCCAGTGCAGAGATGCCCACAGCCTCCAGCTTCTCTTTTCTTCATCTCTGGAAGACCCTCCCACAGCAACCCAGGGCAAACTGGAAGAGGAAGCTACAGATGAAGGCTTGGAATCTGTCATTGATAAGGCAAGGAAGAGGCCGTCCCCATGATGCTAACTGAGGCGCAGCTGATCCTCGCCCAGGCTCACCAAACTGTGGCAGAATTAATGCTGTGCTCTGTTTTTCTGGGGATGGCCTGGTTCTTGTGGGGTGCCAGACATTGAAGACAAGCTGGAGAGCTTCTCTGTTGATGAGAAACAGGAGCAGGAACAACCAGAAGCTGAGGTGGAGGAAGAGGCTCATAGGGAGTCTTAGGAAACACAAGTGGGAGATGATACCAAAGCTATGATTAAAGCCTTAGGTGAGAAGATTGCGAAGCTCTTAAACCAAGCCAAGGTTGAAATGTTTTCAGTAGTCAGAACATCCAAGGGGTTAAGTGAAAAGACTTGCAGAATCTAAGGAGCAAAGAAAAACACCTAGAGAAGTAAATGATGTAGAACCTCCTTCAGAGAGAAGGTAGTGGGAGGCCCGAGGGAAGAGGAACGGCCCAGTGAAAGCAAAGGATGCCCCTATCTGAGGAGCAGAGGTGAGCAGTATGGCACCAGCAACCCCAAGAAGTTGGCGTGTGCTACTGTGAAATGCACACTGAGAAAAATAGGAAGCAGAATAAAATGAAGACCGATGATCCCAAGGGACAGAAATGTAAACAACATATCAGACATAGGCAGTAATGTCTAAAGAGTTGTGTATTAAATTATACCAAGTTGTGTGGTTTGAAAGCATGTATACATAAGAACAAACATACATACATTTAGAAATTTCTAGGCAGAATAAGGAAAAAAGAAAGAAGCACAAATTATTAACATCAGAAATAGAAGAGGAGAGATCAATTCTCACGGACATCAAAAGTGTAATGAAGAAGTTTTGTGACCATACATTTGTTATGGAGTGGACCAATCCCTTCAAAGACCCAGTCAGCCAAAAATCACAGAGGAAGAAACAGCCTGAATAGACATACATCTATCCAATAAAGATGTCAAGTCAACATTCTGTGCCAGCCCCACCTCCAGGTGCACTGAGCTGGCGCTAGAGACTGGGTCTGGTGGTGCACACCTGTAATCCCAGCACTAGGGAGGCAGAAATCAGGAGGATCACTATGAGTCCAAGCTGCAGAGTGAGACCCTGCGTGAGCGTGCGTGCACACACACACACACAAAAAAAAAAAAAACCTTAAAAAATAAAAAAAAGACATCAAGTCAAAAATATGCAGAAACAAAGCAGTAGGCCCAAATTAGTTCACTGGTAAATTTGGCCAAGCATTTCAGAAATTATACTAATTTTCTATAATATATACCACAAGATAGGAGCAGAAAATTTATTTCCTAATTCATTTTATGAGCTACTCAATGCGAAATGTCTATTTGTGCATCTGCAAAAATCCTCAACATATAAGCACATCAATTCAACCACATATATAAAGAATTACGCACCACAGCCAAGTAGGATTTATCCAACCAGGTATACACAGCTACTTTAATATTTAAGAATCAGGTAATACAGTTCATCATATCAGTATGCTGAGAAAAAAAGCACATGATCACAGCAACAGATGCAAGAAGCACTTGATAAAATCTAGTCTATAAAATCTAATCTGACCCACCCAAGCTCTCTAGGCCTTCACAACTTGCTTAGCTTGGTGAAGAATGTCTACTAAAGCCTACAGTTAACATTTTACTTAACTGGAGAAGCTCAAGACTTTCCTACAAAGAACAGAAGGAAAGCAAGTATGTCCCTGATCGCCACTATTTTTTTCTTTTCTTTTCTATGTATTTGGAAAATACAAGTATGTGCAGCTCATACTTGCAGTGATCCTCCTATTTTCAGCCTCCCCAGCACTGGGATTACAGGTGTGCTCCACCACTCGCAGTCTCAGTGGCCAGCTCAGTGTGCCCAGGGGCAGAACCAGAATAGCATGTGGTTCAAAACAGGAATCAAACCACAGTCTCTGCACTTGCCTAAGCAAGAACTTAGTCCACTGAGCTCTCTCACCAGCCCTTTCACCACTGCTTTTCTTTCTTTCTTTTTTAATATTTTAGGGAAGGGTGTTCAGGGTCTCATTACTAGATCAGACTCATTACTAGATCAACCTTGGAGGTGGGGCTGGCACGGCAGGCCTGGGGATCAAACCCCTGGCCCCTGCACCTGCTTGCAGGTGCTTTAATCTGCTGACCTATTTGGCCAGCCCTACACCGCTACTTTTCAACATCATATTGGAAATTGTACTTTATGCAATAATAAATACAAGGTAGAGATGGAAAAAATAAAACATCATAGATATGGGATTGTCTATGTAGAAAATCCGGAAGAGTCAATAAGAAAAAAAAAAAAAAATCTGGAATAAGTAATAGCAAGGTTGCAAGATACAAAGCTAAGATATAAAAATAAATTGCTTTCCTACATACCAGCAATTGACAAGTGGAATTTTAAATACAAAATACATTATTTGTAAGAGCACCCTCAAAAAAATTGGAGTATAAATTTAACAAAAGATGTGCAATATCAGTATGAATAAGACTTCAAAGCTCTGATGAAGGATATTAAAGAGGAATGAAAGGAATGGAGAAATATTCTGTGTCTATAATAAGAACACTCAATATTTTCAGAGTGTCATTTCTTCTCTATTTGATGTATAGAATCAATGAAATCCCAATCTATATCATAGTAAGTTATTTAGTGAATATTGACAAACTGATTCTGATACTTCTTATATGAAGTGGTAAAAAATCCAGAGCAGCCTATTCTCTTTTTTTTTTTTTTTTTTTTTTTTTGTGGTACCAGCTATCAGGCAAGCACTTATTCTACTGAGCTATCTCCTTGGCCCCAAGAGCAGGCAATTTAGTATTGGAGGAGAAGAGCAAAGTCAAAAGACTGACACTAGACTTCAAGATTTACAATCATGCTACAGTAAGCAAGACAGTGTGGTATTAGAGAAGCAAACGGCTCAGTGGGACAGAATAGAGACCCAGAAGGGGACCCACATAAATCTAGTCAGCAGTTCTTCCTTGATCTCCCACAAAGCAGCAAGGGCAATACAAGGAGCGAAGATGATCTTTCACCAAACTATGATGGGATAACCTGAGGGCTGCATGCCATCAAATAAATCTAGACACAGACCAAAAAGTAACTAAAAGAATAAGTAAATAAATGACAGACATAAACATAAACTCCTACAAGATAATGTAGGAAAAAATCCAGATGACCTTAGCTATGGCAATGACTTTTTAGATAGAACACTGAAGTAGAGTCCCTGGGAGAAACAACTGGTAAGCTGGACTTCGTCAGAATTAGAACTTTCCCGATTGTTTCAGCAGGGTGAGGACTTGCTGAGCCCACACCCTCACCTGAAGACAGCCCAAGGCTGACAAAGGTCACTTGAAGGGAAGTATCTGACGTTCCTTGTCTCTGTAGATTTTTTACTTTTGCTCACACAGAACTCCTGTTTAACACAGAGAATACTACTGCTTAGGCCCTTGGAGCATGGATCTATACTTCTGCAGCTTGGCCACTGGTGGTGGGGAGACAAATAGTTGCTCCCTTGACAACAGCAGCATCTTTTCCCTGGAGACTAAAAGCCAGCAACTAAGACTGCACACTGTGGCAGCCATGCCCTCCCTTGCAAGCTTTGGAACACGCTCTCCCACAAGCATGCATCGAGCATATACTGCATGCCAGGCTCTGCGCTGGATGCAGATACACAGACGCTGCCTTGGCAAATGAGCTCCTTCTAGAGAACGATGCATGGGCAGAGAAGCTGGGTCCAGGGTAGTATTGCCAGAGCCCTCATTGCCCATTCATTCATCCAGCCAGAGCAGACTGCACGCCTGCCACCACAGCCACTGTCCTGGACACTGGGGATAAATCGGAGGTCATGCTTCTTCTCTAGATGACTTCCTTCTCTTAGGAAATAAATAAAGTGATTGTGTACTTCACTGAAAATAAACCTGAGGCTGGAGACATCTGCTGTGTAGGAATGCCCACTCCTGGTAGCAACAGAGAAACGTTTACATGTCATGCAGGTGTTCCCTGTTGCTTCTGGCCTACAGTTGACAGACTAACACTTCAGTTTCGCTGTGATTTTCTTTATTGCTACATGTTTGTGGTATATAATGACTGCGCTCATCACAGGGAGGTGGTACAGGCACATAAGGCAGCCTAGTTCTTTTTTCATGGTCTTCCTCATGCATTCCCCCACCACCATTCATCTTTTGCTCTTCCCTCCCTTCTGAAAAAGATCTATTTCCCTACTTGCTATAACAAGTCTTTTATCTTGTTCTGTAGTTATATTTTAGGTTTCTCATATAACAGTTGATGTGATATTTAAACTCATAGGTCTACATGTTTCATTTAACATTGTGGTCTGTAGGTGCATCCCTCTGCCCACAAATGGCAAGTTTATCTTTCCTGATGGCAGAGTAGTACTCCATGGAACGTAATGACTACCTTTTCTTTATCCATTCATGTGTTGATGGACATACACATGGGTCGCTTCCAGGATTTAGCTGCTATGAGGTGCACTCCTGTAAACATGGGTATGGATCACTCACTGTAATGTGATGTCTTCAGCTCCTCCAGGAAGAAGCCTCAAAAGGGAGTGGTGGGTCAAATGGATAGTCTGGTTTCAGTTTTTTGGGCTGGCAAGATAGCTCAGCAGTCTAAAGCACCTCTCAGGGACTGCGGTTCGAGCCCCAACACCATATTCCATGCCAGTCCCTCCCCCCAGGGTGGGCTGAGCTGACCTCTTCAATCTTCTTTTTCAGAGTGCTGTACTTTTCATTGTAGAATTGTCTCAATTACTCTTCTCTCATTTCCTGGGACAAATACCCAACACCCAAAATGAAGGGAGAAAAGGTTTATTTAGCTCACAGTTGCTGGAGGTTTCAGTCCATAATCAGCTGCCTCCAAGGCAGCCTGATACATGGCAAAGAGCAGTAGTTCATGGTGGCAGAAGGCAGCAAAACAGTAAGAGCAAACGGGAGGAGTAACATCAAAAATGGCAACACAGCAAGTCTCTCTCCTCCTTACATTGCCTTCAGGCCATCTGCCACAGGCTGGGTGTAGCACTTAACACCCATAATCCCTAGGTACTCAGACCCATAATCCCAGCCTTGGATAATGAATTAATCACAAACTCTAGAACCACACCCCAATGGCGCATGAAGCTTTGGGGAGACAACTATATACAAATCACAACAAGTCTCTCACTTCCTTGATTAGGTTAATTCTTCAGTATTTTATTGTTCTTGATGCTATTGTGAATGACAGCTTTCCTAATTTCTTTCTCATTGAGTCCATCATTAGTGTAAAAAAATGCTATGGATTTTTTAGTTATTTTGTATCCTGATTCATTACTAAATTTGACTATTAATTCTAGGAATCTTTTGGTAAAAATTTTGTATCTTCTATGTAGAGGATCATGTTACCTTCAAATGATAATTTGACTTTTCCCTTTCCTATACATGTACCTTTTAGGTCTTTCTCTTGCCTAATTGTTCTTGCTAATGTTCTGTAGACCATGTTGAACAGGATTGGTGATAGTGAACATCTTTGTTTTGTTCCTTATTTTAGTGGGAAAACTGTTTTTCTCCATTTAATCTGATATTGGCAGTAGTTTTGTCATAAAAAGCTTTTATCAGATTGATACAAGGTCTTTCTGTGCCTAATTTCTGCAATATTTTTATCGTAAATGGGTGCTGTACTTTGTCAAACACTTTTCCTGCATCTATTGAGATAATTGTCATTTTTGTCCTTGTTTCTCTTTATGTGATGGCTTACATTTATTATTTGTATATGTTGGGTCATCCTTGCATCTCTGGGATGACACCTACTTGGTTATGAAATATGATCTTTGTAGTGATTTCTAGCATTGTTTACCAGTATCTTGTTGAAATTTTTTAATGTACATTTAAAAGATTTGTGTTTAGTTCTCTTTGTTGGTTGAATCCTTGTCTGGTTTTGAAATTAGGATGACAGAAGCTGCCAGGAGTTAGTTTGGAAGTACTTCTTCCCTTTCGATTTCACTAAAGTTTGAGGAATATTGACATTAGATGTTCCTGAAGTTCTTAGAAAAGTTGGCAGTAAGTCCATCAGGACCTAGGCTTTTCTTAGTTAGTAGGTTTCTTATTGCTTCTTCAAAAGCAATGCCTGTTATTGGGTTATTGGGGGGTTTTAATCTTCTTAGTTCAATTTTGGCAATTCATCTACCTATTTCTTCTGAGCTTTCCAATTTATTGGCAAAAAGATGTGTGAAATAGTTGCCAGTAATCTGGATTTCAGCAGTGTCCATTGTAATTTCACCTTTTTCATTTTTAGCTGTATTGATTTGTCTTTTCTTTTTTGATAAGATTGGCTAAAAGTTTTTCTATTTGGTTTGTTATTTCCAAGAACCAGATCTTCAATGCATTGATTGTTTCTGGCTTTGTTGTTGTTGCTGTTGTTGTTGTTGTTTATCCTCTGTTTTACTGATTTCTGCTTTGATCTTTCTAATTTTGTTCTTTATACTAGCTTTGGATTTGGATTGGTCTTGTTTTTCTAGGACCTTGAGGTACATAATTAGATTATTTATTTGGGCTTGCTTTGTTCTACTGATGTGACCATTCACAGCTATAAACTTCCCTCTTCAGACTGCTTTTGTTGTGTCATCTAAGTTCTGATATGTTATACTAGCATTATCATTTAATTTATGCACTATCTTATTTCTTCCTTGATTTTTGCAACTTTTTAATTATATAAGAGTATATTGTTTAAGTTCTATGTGTTTGCATACTTCCTGTGATTTCTTTTGCCACTGAGTTCTCATTTCCTTGCACTATGCTCTGACAATACATATGGTGCAATTTTGATTCTTTTGCATTTATTTAAACATCTTTTATTGGCTATTATGTGGTCTGTTTTGAAAAAAATTCTACATGCTGCTGAGAAAAGTATATATTCTATTGTTCTTGGGAAGAACACTGTAGATATCTATTAGATCCATTTGTTCAAAAAGTTGATCCAACTCTGATATTTCTTCATTTTTTTGTGTAGTTGATCTGTTTATGATGTCTGAATTTGGAGGTCTCCCACTATAACTGTATTGATGATTGGCTGATCTTTTATGTCCACCAGTGTTTGTTTTATGCAGATGGGTACACCACTGTTCAGTGTGTATATATTTAAAATAGTTATCTCTTCCTATTTAAATTGTTCCCTTGACCAATATGCAGTGACCTTCTTTGCCTCTTCTAATCAGTTTTGATTTATATCCACTTTCCAGACTTGATAGCTGGTGTTAGAAAGAAAAGCACTTTTAGCTTTGCACAGCAGCAGTATCATAGCCAATGAGGTCAGTCCAAGGTGCGATTATTACTAATAGAAAGAAAAGCACTTTAGGATGGGTCAGAGAGAGGCACATACTGATGTACTAGACAGAGGCAGAAAAATAAGAGAAAAGAGATGGGACTTAGCTTGAGGAGCCAAAGTGGGGTACAGTTCTGGTAGAAAATAGATTGGCCCATTAACAGAGGGGCATAGCCAGCTCTTCCAGATTTTCTGGGGTGAACTAGAGTCCAGTTGATCATTTCTCCACTCTGGTTTTGCAGAGAAGGGTCTGAAGAAGTCCTCATTACTGGAAAGGCAATCCACTCCCTTTGAGATAAGGTGTATGCTTGGGGTGTCTCAGTTTTGAGGAGGCTATGTTGAAAGGCTTCAGGGAAGTGGCTGGAGACCAGAGGTGCCCACTGCTAGAAGAATGCCCTTGTAAATCTCCTGCCTTGAGGTCCTCAATCTTGACAGAAGCTGAGAGAGGTTATGTTAGTTTAGAGCTAACCCACCTTGTATTGCCAGCTTTTAGACCACCATTCCCTAAATGCAGAGCTGAGCAAAGGTCTGGTGGAAAGTTGTAAGGTAATGAAGGAGACAGAAAATGAATGTCAAGCTTTGCTCTGATTCGTTAACCATTGGGCTTCTTTAGCCCAAGTGAAAAGTCACTGTTTTTAGAAAAAGCAGCTTTTAAGACCCTGACTGCATCAGAAGAAAACACAAATCATGCTTTTAATGAGTAACAGTCAAAGGACCATGAGTGACCTTCCCCTTTCCCCCACAGTGGCCTCTCACTGTGTCTGTCCAGACAAGAGATGGGAAGTGTAAGTTGCTCTGGAGTGCTGGGTTGGGGAGAAAAAGTCTGCACCTGGGAGGTATTTCAGAAGCAAAATCAGCAGTTCTTCCTACTGGAATGGCTGTGGGAGCCCAGGGGAGAGATGATGAAAATGACTCTAAGAATGCAAGGAGCAGGGCAGGCCTATAGGGACAGAGCCTGAGTGCAGTTTCAGACGCGCTGGGTGCAAAGCGCTTCACACATCCCAGGGGGCTGTGCATGCCCAGTGAGCAGCCCAAGCCTGGGGTCCAAAGGAAACATCTGAGCTGCAAAGGCAAACGCAAGCATATGAGCCTGCTGAACAGACAGGACTCCATGCTGAGCGGGGCTGAGCCAGAGGAGGAGGACAGCATGAGGCAAGAACAGGGTCTCCAGCTAAGCATGCAGGGTGCACCGGCAGCAGTGAGCATGCAGGGGAAGCAGTCCCTGAGAAAGAGGGGGTCCCTTGAGCTGGCATCAAAGGACAAGGCAAGTGACCCTTTGAGAGCAGGGAGCATCTGGATTTGCTGAGGAGGAAAAGGGAGATGGAAAGTCACCTGAGAAAACTTGTTAATTGTGCTCCTCTCAAAAAGTTATGTAGGAAATTGTGTGTGTGTGTGTGTGTGTGTGTGTGTGTGTGTGTGTGTGTGTGTGTGTGCGTGTGCATATGTGTGCATGCACGTGTGTATGTGTGCATGGGGGGCCACTTAGGTATGTTGGAAAACCTCATAGCCAGGGTCCCTTCACTGGGGAGGACACACACAGAAGCAGGCCCAAATGCAATGCGGCTGTGCTGAGGCCCAGGAGAGGCTGCAGCAGCCCAACTGCCAAAATGCTCCTGACAGGCGCCAGCCAAGGCCAGGGAGAGCGCGGGAGGTTAGCTGTCCAGGAACCCTGAATGCAGCAGGACTGCTGAGCAATTCCAAAGCTCGTTGGATTCAGTGACTAAACTGACCATTACCAGCCAGCCCTTTTCAGGGACAGTCAGGGCTAGGGCCCCAGGGAGCAGAGACACTTCCGACTTCCTACCCTCTGGGTCACAGGGCCGCTCAGCTCTTTATTAAACAGACTATTTGATCCTAGTAACCCTGCCAGGGTTATGTGAAATCCTGCTCCTTCTTCCTTCTCTAATAATTAGAGTGAATATTAATGTTTTTCTTCCCTGAGTAATAGCTCTTTCATATTAGCTGGTGTTTGTAGGAATAGTGTTTACACTCCTATGTGGATTTGTGCCTGTACACAGCATGTCTTCCTTCCTTTTTCATTCCCCCCTTTCCCTCTGTCCCTTTCCTTTAGACCCCTTCCCATCACACAGCTCTGTCTGCACACTTCCTATTATCTCTTATTTTGCTCTTATTTATAATGTAGGTTTCCTGTATAAGGCAAACCTTAGGATATGTAAGCTTATATGTCTGATTTATTTCATTTAACACTGTGGAATCCATTTTCCTATGAATGATTCAAATCTATCTCTTTAAACTTGAGATTTTAACCTGTCCAATGGATGTAATTTGCAGACTATTTGGATCCAAATAGAGATCTATCTAAGTGTGGTGGCACTTGCCTGTAATCCAGCACTTTGAGGGGCCAAAGCAGGAGGACTGCCATAGGTTGGAGGCCAGTCTGAGCTACCTAGTGCATTCCAGCCCCGCCTGAACTATATAGTAAGATGTGTCTTTAAAAAACTAGAAGAAAGCCCCAGACCTGCCGAGCTGGCCCACCCTCCAGGGGCTCACTGAGAGAGCAGTTGAGACTGGGGCTCCCTGAGAGGGCAATTGAGACTGGGCATGGTGGCACGCCTGTAATCCCAGCTGTTGGGATTGGGAGGCTGTAAACAGGTGGATCAGTATGAGTCTGATCCAGAAGTGAGACCCTGAACACCAGGTAGACCCTTCCCTAAAAAAAAAAAAAAACATAAATAAATAGGGAGAGAACAAGAGAGAGAGAGAGGGAGGGAGGGAGAAAGGGAGGGGGGAGGAGAGAGAGAGAGAGGGAGAATTTAAAGCCACTTGCTACGATAGAGCACCCAGTAAATTGTTCCTTTCTTTCCCTTTCAAGATTAAATTCTTGCTCTTTGTTTCCTTCTCAGGAGGGAGGTCTGTACCGTGCACTTCTTTTGTGTCTTCTGTACTGTGACAAGGATAGAAATAGACAGAAAATTCACAAGGCCACATTCCCCAGCTAGAGCAGTTTACTGTGGTATGTGCACGACTGAATTTCCATAGTGGTATTAGCTTCTAAATTAGGAAGTGTTACATTTATCCACACCTGTGAAGTTGTGTATTGCTGAAGCTGATCGAACATGGTACCATCCCACAGCAGTGTTCTGGTGGCACAGCCCTGCGCCTGAGCTGAGGGCTTAGTAAACTGTGGGTAACACACGCATCCCATTCCAATGGGCAAGTCAGGTCTGATGTGCTTTAGCCTGGGTATGGTCTGGTTGTGTTTTGTTTGTGATGCTGGGGAATTGGACCCAAGATCTTCTTAACCCTCTTTTTATTTTTTATTCTGAAACAGGTTCTCTCTAATTCACTAAATTGTCCAGGCTGGAATCAAACTTGCAATCCACCTGCCTCAGTCTCCAGAGTGCTAGAATTACAGGCATGCATCACCAAACCTGGCCACGGATCTCATCTTTAACCTCATAAATTAGGAAGGGAACATTTTCACAGTTCTTGACTTCCAAGTCAAGGATAGCCTTCAGATTTTCAGTGTAGATATTAAGTTCTAAACAATGATATTGTGCCACCAAGGTTGCCAATTTTGAGGCAGGGGTTTAATATATTTTCAGTAGTTCTGCACTTGGAAAACATAAAGTAAATGCCTCCTCTCTGCGTGCGTTGAGCAGTGCCCATCATGGGAAGGGAGGAGAAGTCTTCACAGGAGGAGATGAGAAGTGATGGTGTTCTGTATTTTGAAGCATGAGGCCTGCTCCAGGGGAGAAATGTACCAGGACCTGAGCAGAAAGATCTGCTTTGCTTCTTTTCAAGAACCTTATTCTTCTTATCAGACAGGTTCTCTAAGTAATGGCATGGGCTCCTGTGACATCCTATTAACCAGAATAACCTTGAAATGTCTGTTTTGAAGGCAAGATGAAAATATCTGTAATAAAACAAGTGTCGCTGCCCAGTAAAATGGAAGAAGTAGAAGTTGCCATCCTCTGGTGTCCCGGGCCTCAAGAGATAGGAAGCTGTTGTTCCTGGGAAACCAATGGCACCGGGTACGCCTGTAGGTACTGGAGGAAGAAGGGCGGAAAAGAGAAAGAGAAGGTGGGAAGGGCCTGTAACTCCATTGCGGTGGGAAACGCAGACTCACAGACTCAGCGTGGGTGCAGAGGGTTGGGCCAAGTTTGTCCTAAGGAGCTTAGGTCCTCCTTTGAATTAGATGGAAAATACAGAAGAGCTTTACAACCCAGACAGTAGAAGGACTCCCTTAGAAACACATTAAATGATCACACAGCAAGGAAGAAAATAACACAAAGAATTGGCATGGGATTTTGGTGTCAACCCAGAGTCGTCACCAGAATTGGCAAATTGTCCTTATCTTCTTTTTCACAATACTAGGGATCAAACCCAGGGTGCTCTACCACTGAATTGCGTTCTCAGCCTGTTTTATTTTTCATTTTGAGACAAGGTCTCACTAAGTTGTCCAGAACAGCCTTGAACCTGTGATCTCCTGCCTCAGCCTCCCACATAGCAGGGAAGATAGCTGGGTGCTGCCTGTGTACCTGGCTGGTGCTTCTTTCCTCCTCCCAGCTCTTGCTCCTGTCTCTACTGCAGAGGGGGTTACATAGGGTGTTCATACTTCTCTGGACCCTGCAGTTTTGCCTAGAGACATGGACAACGCCCATCCCATGATAACGCTCAATTCCTTGCATGATGCTTGACAAAGCAGAGGAGGAAAAATATTTGCTCCATAAGTAGAGTGAAGAAATCCAAAGGGAAACAAGGAAGTCTGACTCTCAGTGATCTGTAAACAGAGAACAGGACAAATTCACAATGTAATTGTGATTTTTTTAATATACACACAATATTGTTTCCTTTTGAGGAGGAGGAAAGGGCTTGTTGAGACAGGGTCTTATTCTATAGTTAAGGCTGGCCTTGAACTCCCAAGTACTGGGATTTCAGACATGTGCCACCCCAGGGATTTAAAATATGTGTATGTTCAAGAGAAGATAACTAGCATGCTAAGGGATCCATAAAATATCACACAGACAGAAATGGTAGAAGGATCTGGAAATACCTTCAGAGGTAAAACAGGCATTCTGTAGGGGTATGAGTGCCAGACACTTGCTGATTTGTCCCCACTGCAGAAGGTAGTCTATTTTTATAATTAGCTTGTATCATTTAACGAAATGTAACTCTCACCAATATAATTTTAATCATCTTGTTAATTATGTAAGTTTTAGCTTTGAATTCAGACCAGTAAAAGTCACTGTATTATATAATATCAAGAATTGATGGTTTTGTTCAGGAGACTGCCTTGCGGGGTGCTGAGGTGAAAACACCCTGTGTCACCCTGCCGTGGGCCCCACGGCAGGAATGAATGGGTCCACAGTGCTAAAGACGTACCGTGGGCTATTTGTATTCTGATGCCATCCATTGCTAGTTGTGTGTCCTCCAGCTTCTCTGTGCCTGTTTCTTGCTTGCAAAGTGGGAGTTTTGTGAGGAGTAGTGGGAGCACATAGAGCAGTAATCATTAAAGCATCCTGGGTTTCAACTCCAAGCCAGGCACTGTTCAGTTATCTTAACAACCCCGGTGCTAGTTCCAAGTTTTCAGTGGAGGCTTAGAGATACTGAGCAGTCTGTCTTAGATCACATGGCAGGAGGGTGGTAAATGTGACATAACCAGCTCTGTCCCATAAGAAGCCTGTGCTCCTAATTCCCACAAAACAAGACCACCTAACTTAGAAGGTTGCTATCTAGCCCTGCATTTAGGGGAGGTTTTTAGAGCAAGAACCTGGAGGAATAGCACTTACTCTTAGGGGTACTATTTCAAGTACTTTAATCCTTGACACAACCTTTATAAGTTTTTATCTTTGTCCCATTTTCTAGATGGAGAGCAAGGCCCAGATGTGTTCAGTAATATACCAAGGGCTCAACACCAGGCAGTGCGACTCAACCCAGCTTCTCCGGATGGCACCCTGCCTACCACAGGAGTCCTGGGCAGGGTGGAGGCCTTGCAGAACCAGGGACCCCATTCAGCTCCCATATCCAGAGGAGACAGGCAGGGGTGAGAAGGAATCAAAGTTAGTCAGTACCCAGCTACCTCTTCAATGGCTTTTCTAGAACCTTCCACAAGATCTGAGCAGGAATGGTCCCAGAGAAGCAGGCCCATCAGTGTCCCTGGGGCCAGGGCCTTTCGTTTGCTGCTTTCATCTTTAACTTAGAAGCTTGGTGACTTGTGAGGGACAGGGCTAATTCTAAACAGTAAATGCCACAACTGTCCTTTCAAAATCACTTTGCTTTTTAGTTAATCTTGTCCAGCAGAGAACCCGAGCTAATACTTCTGGTGCCTGGTGTATATTCATAATCTTAAAGAAAGTTAGAGTCACGGGCTTTGATTCAGTGCCCACCCTATGTTAAGAGCTCCAGTGATCTGGTTTAATCCTCACCAGAGCTCTGGGAAGATAATGTCCTCCCCATGGTCATGCAAAGGATCGCAGCCTTACCCAGGTTCCTGGCTTCCCGGTAAGCCATGTGGCTGCCAGGAACCCATAGCAACCACCTCCCACCCAAAACACAAGACAAACAAAAGTGGCTCGTGTTTTATTCTAGCATTTTCACAGAAGTTAATCTTTTCACCTTCTTATAAAAGAAGCAAGTCATATAAACAGATGTCTGAGATTGAAAAAAACAAGTGAAGTCTGCAGTTCCTTGGCTTTTGATGCACACCGTGTTTACATTTCCTTGCTGTTTTCTTTGATTTAATTACTCGTTATTACTTTAAAAAGTCAAAACTATCTTTTTAAAAATTATTTTAAAATATGAAGAAAATTAACATTAATATTGTGGATTATTTCCTTGATTGGTAGATAGTAACTAAAGTTATAATAAGATGAGAAAAGGGAAAATGTTAGCTAAAGGGAACAGAGATCAACAAAATAATTATTATAATAAATAACGTGTGCACTGTATATTTTAAACTTACCTAAACAATATATTTTAAATATTTTCGTACAGAAAGACATAATTATCCAGCCATGGTGGTGTATGTCTATAATCCATGCATTCAGGAGGCTGAGTCAGAAGGATCACTGAAAGTTTGAGAGCAGCCTGAGCTAAATAGTGAGTTCAAGAGCAGCTTGCACTACCTAGCAGAACCCTGTCTCAATAAAAAAAAAAATTATAGGTAAGGTGTTGACTTGTTATTAGTCTAACTGATCATTGTAGTTGGTTAGTATAGATCAAACATCACATTGTACCGCATAAATACAGTTGTCACTACAGTTGTCAAATACAAATAACTATCAATTAAAAATAGACATTGTGAGGCCGTGTGGCTTCCTCCCAGTAGCCTGCCCTGTGTCCTCCAGGCTGTGATTTTCTCTTGCTTTCCCTCTGCCCAAGCTTTCTCTACAGAGCCAGTCTCTCCCTCACTCTTCACTTTTACTTTTTCAAATAAACTTTCCCATCACCTTTTACTCATTTTGTTCAAAAAACTTTAAATTGTAAAAAACCAATTTTCACTTAATGATATAAAATTTCCTGTGTCATAGAGTAACTCGTGCACTAACGCACCCAGCGACAGTGTCAGCTGCAGCTCTGCCCTACTCCCACCATGTCCCTCTGCACGACCTCTACTTTCTGTTCTTCTTCCTCTTGTGACTGGTGTTACCCGTAGCCCCACCATCCACTGCCCTGTGTCCTTTCCTAAATCTCTGGTCATTACCCCAGGAGTCATAAGGACCAGAAGATGTAAAGGGGAGCGTTACAGTATTTCCAACTTCTTTCACATCATGAATGCTTCAGTAAGAGAACAAGGGTTATTGATAGGGCCCAGGATGCTAAGGAGGAAGGTTTTTAGATAAGGGTGTTTGTTTAAAATATGACCTGTCAAAGGAAAAGTCTGGTGCTCCCTGGCTCAGGGAGCATCACTGAGTCTCGCACCAGCTACTAGAGTCCCCACCCCTTCCAAAACCAGTATCATCCAAATCCCTACCAGGCTGTGACCTCTCCATGCACACAGGCTTCCTTGAGTACCTTCAGCTCCACCCAGAACTTCTCCACTGACCTCATGGCCTCATCTAGAGGGAAGCAGGTCTTTACAGGAACAGAAGTGTATAGAAACAAAACTGGGAAGCAAAGGTAAACAGAATTCTCAGAAGCTATTTCAGAAAGAATAAAAGCCTTAGAGAATCATATTACAAATATTCCCCCATCTGAGATAAGAAATTAAACTGTGCGAATAACTGAAGAGTCCCACAACCATGCTTTGCCATTCATCCTCAGGCCCTCCTTGGCGGCTGCCACTGGTCTGGCTCTGGTATGGGTTTGGGTTTTTGAGACAGGGCCTCACTCATAATCTCCTGTGCCATTAAACTCACTATGTAGCTGAGGCTGGCCTCAAATTCTCAGAGATCCTCCTGCCTCAGCCCCCTGAGTTCTGGGATTACAGGTGTGTGCCCCCACACCTGGTGCCACTGTACTGAATTCAGAGCTTATCAGCCTATCTGTCTTGTATCTCAACTGCAAGTTTCAGATGTCTCCAAATGACAGGTTCTAGAATCCACTTCTTTCTCACCAGCATCTAAAACAATGCCTAGTACATGCCAGGTATTAAAAAGTAGCTATTAACTCCTAAATAATGGGTTCCTAGGCAATGTGAGGGATTGTGTTTTCACTTCCTTGGAAATCACCACATGGTCTGTCTGTAGCCCTCTATAACTTGGTTTTCTTCTGTGCTCCATGCTGCTCATGTCACTGTTGCGTGCAGTTTCATTATTACGTACTGTTCATTCTTAGACTGGAACCAGTGAAGTCACCTACTCTTGTGGTAGGTCATTTGCATATTTTTAACATATTAAATTAGTGAACACAGATGGCGTATTTTTGTTAAGAGCTTCAGTATGATAAATAAGGAGGCGAAGAGGCCTGGTTCTACCCTGCGGAGCCTCGATGATGTGAGTAGGAAGTTTGGAAGTCAGCTTGGCACTTCAGGCATGAGCTTTCTAGAAAGCGAAGTGAGGCTCTTGGCCAGCCTGTGTCCCCGCAGGCTGCACACCTTCAGCTTTACTGTGCGTTTCCCAACTGCTCGCACTCAGCTGACCCTTTCAGATATTTAAATGGAATGATTATACTCTGGAGGTAGTTAGATTTATGAAACTCTGTCAGTTCCAGCAATCTTACTGTACTTGAGATGTATAGATCGGCTCTAAATTAGAAACTCCTCCAGCACCCTGAGTAGTAGTTACATGTAGGTGTCTCGAGGTATCTTCTATATAGCTCTCCCCTTCTGCATGCTCCCAAATCTCTTGGTTCCTCAGCCTAGGTGAGAGGAGTTTATCCTGGCAGTGGCATCGGGAGGCCCATGTGCCCCTCCTCCGGGATCTTACTAACACTGGTGAAGACTCACCTGAGCCAAATGATTTGAGGAAGAGGCTTCTAGTCTTCAGCTCTGTGTGGTCAACATAGAATGCTAACTGTCCAAACAGGGTGACCCACTAAAGGCTGGCTGCTCCACTGGTGGCCTCTGTGCAGCTATGAGCAGCTGGACCCCAGGGGCAGTCAGGGTCCCAGCCATCCCCTGCTAAAGCCACCAGAGGTCCTGGCAGTCCCTGCACTTATCAGTGTCTCCCTCCTTTGCAAGCCATTGCTCCCTCTTTGCCCTGGCTCTCCTTGGCAGAGAGGAGAGTGTTGGTTCATTTCCTCCTCCCCCCAAGCCCATTCCTAATCTCACTCCTTCTTGAGCATGAGGTTCCCTTCACCCAAGAGTCACAACCCCCAACAGCAGAAAACAGGACACGCTAACTTTATGGTCACATATCTGGCTAATTGTTCTTCTAGAGGCATTGCTCACTATTTTTATCAGTTCTTATTTGCTGTGAAAATGACTGCATTCACATAACATATATTTAAATTTGGTAGACCAAACTGAAGTTATCTTGGTGACTAAGATTTCCAAAACAATTTAATAGACTTCCCAAAATGAAATTAATGTTTATCACAAATTATTTTTTAATCTGACAAAGTCAAAGGGAACAGATAACACTTCTACCTGTAGCTCTCCTCTGGAATGTCAGTGCTTCCATCTGACACATGGTAATTAGGTGACATTAATCTTACACACTTCATTGAATGGGTTTAAATTACTATTTAAATGGAGACATTCAGGGGCTGAGGAGATGGCTTGGTGGGATAAGCGCTTTCCTGGCAAGCACGAGAACCTGAGTTCAATCCCCAGCTCCACCAAAATAAAAAAAAAATTAAATTAAATAAAATTTTAAAAAGATAAAAAAGAACAATTAATGAATTCAGAGAAAAAAATAAATGCAGACATTCTTTGCCAAGCTTTTTTTTTCCTCCTGGATTTCAGTTCCTAGGCTGATCATCACCAAGAGTTAAGGTCACGAGTTTCACCTTCTCTCTGGTCAGAGGTCTTGAGCAGGGAGGGTACTTCACCACGTCGCCCTCCCTGATGTTTGAGAAGCTGGCTCCACTGCTGGGGGGGGGGGGGGCTGGCGACGCCCATTCTTGCTTCCTGAGCACTCCATATTCTGCAGCCATTTACCGAGTGCTTCACCTATTTTATGTATACCAGAGCCCTGTCTAATCAACATTATTAAATTTATCTCATAGATTAGGAAATTACGACTCTGAAGTGTGGAATTGCCTGGCCAGGTAGCCCATCTTCAAAGTAGGACTTGAATCAACTTTCTCTGACTCCAGAATTGCTAAGATATAAATGTTTGTGCCCCACCCCCAAATGTAGGTTGAAATCTCGTCACTAACAGGAGGGTGTCCGGAGGCCTACAGGGCATGAGGGTGGAGCCACCACAGATGGAATTAGTGCACTTACAAAGGACGCTTGGCGGAGCAGGCACCGGATCTGATGATCCCTAATCTTGATCTTTTCAGTCTCAAGAACTGTGATGAATCAGGTTCTCTTGCTTACAAACCTGGCGATTTATAGTATTTTGTTATAGCAGCCTGAATGAACCAAACAAAATCCAGTTCTCAAACACAGGCGTTGTGGCCTCAGCTACCACTCGACACCTGGAGAGTTGGTGAAACCCGCCACGCCCAGGCCCAGCCCTCAGGACTCCAGTGCAGTTGTGCTGGGAGGGAGTCCTGCTGGGCTGCTTCAGTGAGACTCTAAAGTCCAGAAAGGCTGTGCGGGCTGAGAAAGATCAAGTGTGCAGAAATAGAGCAGACTGGAACCTGAGGGGCATTGCTTTCAACAGCGCAAGGTAGTGCGACAGTGGAAACGTGAAGAAAATGCACTAAATTGTGAAAGTGAAGCATGCAGTTCTGCGGTCCCCAAGCCACTTTTCAGCTGAGGTGACCAGCACGGTCTGCTGCAGAAAACCCCCAGAGAAGGCCCAAAAATATTGAAGACTTCCTGGATTAAAAGGGACTCTTAATAGTTTTTAGGGAGTTATAAAGGTAAGAATCCAACACTGCAGTCTTTTCCCAATGGCAGAGGCCTGTGAATGCCAGGTGTGGTGGGGACACCTGCAATCCCAGTGCTCAGGAGGCCGAGGCAGGAGGATCATTGTGAGTTTGAGACCAGCCTGGGCTACCTAGTGAGTTCAAAGCCAGCTGATGATGGCTTTTTGGGGCAGAGGAGGATTCGCCCCTGCTTAAAGGATATGAGTCTCTGATCTCGCCAAGGATAGTTCACCCTGTTCCTTGCTGTGAAGGGAGCAATTTCGTGTGGGGGTCCAATGACCAACTCTCCCAGCTGCCTGGGTCTCTCATAATTTTTTAAAAATGTTTTTCTTTTATGTAAACCATTTTTATTCAATGTCTGTTCTGCATAATGAATGCATCCATCATGGGAAGTCAGTCCATATACACACCACATTTTAATCTCTTTAACTCCCCCCCCCACACACACACACACACTCCATCTCCAGGTCCCCCCGCCAGGTGTGGAAGGTCTGCCTCTCTGTTCTCTCTCAGCTGAGGCTGATGGCCCACACCCTGCTCGGGGCAGGCACCTGTGCCACCCTGGCTCCTAGGGGCCTTGCAGAATGGAGAAGGAGTGCAGTGCAGGGACTCACAGAAGCCAAAGGCCTGCCCTTCCCCCGCCCCTGTAGCCTTGGGGGAGGCCTGTGGGTGAAGGCCCTGTGCTGCGCCTGTCTGAGCCCTGTCAGCACCTGGACTCTGATGACCTCCCCTCTCTTGCGTTGCTGGGACACATCCCGCAGTAGCTTCCTTTAGAAAGTCCTTGGCTTGGAAGTGACCTCCATGTCCATCAATAGGAATAGACAAAGAAAATGCGTTCATACACGATGGAGCACCGTTCTGCCATAAAGAAGATAAACTGGAGTCATCTGTTGGAAAATGCATTCGCCTTGAGACTGTAACATGAAATAAGTCAGACACAGGAGCTTGGATATCACACAGCTTCTCTTCTATGAGAAGCCCAGAGCATAAAGAAATTAAAGAGCAAAATAAAAGAGAGAGCATTGCAAACAGAGATAGATCTTCAGCAGAGGAAAGAAGACCAGGGGAAGGAGGGAGAGGAAGGGCGGGAGAGGACTAAAAGGAATTACGCTGTCTTGTGCACAGGAAGAAACCCCTTGCAATTAGTGTGATCATTATGGACTGCAAACATATGAAAAATTTAAAGCCAATGGAGGGAAAAAGCTTTTTCACATTTTCCATTATTGAATGGCTTTTTTTAGGGGGGGAGAGGGGACCAGGGATCAAACTCAGGACCTTGTACTTGTCAGGCAGGCACTTATGCCATTGAGCTATCTCCTCACCCCTAAATGGCTTTATTCTTTCCTTCTAATTCTCTGATAAGTTACCTGGTTCCAGTCTTCACATGGATGTCATTTTTCTCCAGATGCTGAGGGTGTAGGGCGTTGGCCTTTAGGCAGGTCAGGCTGCGGAATTAGGCCCTGTTCTTACAGCGACTGTCACATGGCCTGTGTCTCCCCGCCCACGTCCAGGATGCTTGTCCTTTCTTCTGCCTGCGTCTGCAGTGTCCTGAGATATGCTTCATTGGGACTATTTTACCGTGTTTTCTTTTTCTTTGCTTATTTTCTACTCTCTGCCATTTCTGTTTCTGCTTTTTCAGAATCTCACATTAAGCTTCCCCCTTAAATTGTTTGTGGCATATGCTTTCTGGGAAATTCCTTAACTTTTATTGAATTTATTTTAGCCATTGTATTTTTCATTTTCAAGAGCTTCTCTTCTCTTATGTGTGCCTGTACAGATGTAATATCTTTCTGAAAATAATAAAGCTTCAATTGCTTCTTTAATTTCCTTCACCCATTATTTGTATTTCCTCTGGGTGTTTGTTTGGGCCTCTGGCGGTCGTGTGTCTCCTCCTGAGGTCTGCCTGCACGGCCACCCACTGATACCAACATGAGGCATCCGCAGCTCTGTGTGCGCAGAGGCTGCTGGACCAGGAGGTGTGTCTAGCAGGGGCCTTCGTCCAGCATGATCAGGCAGGGGAGTTGCTTCCCATCTGCTGTGACAGGTGACTGCCAACGTCGTGATGTAGACCGAGTATATCATCCAGCAGTTCTTGAAGACAGAAGTCGAGAAGCCGACTTGTGAGCAGGACCCCGGCCTTCCAGAGCAGAGGAGGAGAGGACACAGTTTCCTTGCCTTTTTTGGTCATGCGGAACTGCTGTGCCCTTAGCCTGTGCCCCTTCCTCTTCCACCACTCTGGTTTCTCTCTAGATTCCGCTCAAAGCCTCATGCAGTCGTAGGACTTTCTCAGAAGAGGCTGGATCTGGTGTGCAATGCTGGGGTCACTTCCAAGGTCACTTCCAAGCCAAGGACTTTCTAAAGGAGCTTGTCATTGCTGCACGAGTCTGATGGCACTAGCATGGCACCATGCTAGTCCCATAGGCCAGTTACACTGTAGGCGACAGAAGGAGGCTTGTCTCCCCGTTTTGCTCCTGTTGCTTTTGCTGTCTTCCACTGCCATGCACTGTTGCCCCTCTGCAATGTGCCACGCTGCCGTGGAGCCAACCGATTGTGGGCAGAAAGCTCTCCTTTCCCCCTGTAACACTGGGTGTTGGGTGTTTCGTTTCAGCAACAAGAAAAAAAGTGAGACAACCATCTGAAGGCCATGAGTAGCACCATAGTGTGTCTCTGTCTTGGTCTCAGTCTCCCCCGACACACACACACACACACACACACACACCTCTTCTGTAGAGCTCCATTCTAACACTGGCCTCCTGCCTCCCTCATTGAGAATCCCTATGATTAGTTTGTCCCCAGACAACGAGGAAAATCTCTCATCCCCAGATCCTTAATCATCCTTGCAGCATCCCTTTCCATTAATGCAACCCAAGCTCTGGTTCTGAGGGTTAGGGAGTAGACAACTTTGGCTGAATACATAGGAAAGACCAGCCATCTCTACATAGAGGTCCAGTGACAGAATACAAAGATGTCCCTGTGTTTTTCCAAGCAAGTAGCTTCCTATGTCTCCCTAGAGAGTATGACCCTCCCTCTTGGCTTCATGACTGTGAGTGGAGTTGCTGATCCAAATTCTGCCTCGGCAAGGTTTCATTTTCAGCTCCTAACCCTTCTCCTGAGGTCTTTGTCCTCCGATCTAACCTATCCCTTCTCCCCACAGAGCCACACTATTCTAATAAACTACTGATTTATTTTTATCACTTTCCCTTAAAAACTCCTTTATTGGCTTCTCTCTACCCTTCCCATTAATTTCAAACCACTTACAAGTTCCCAAGGGCCTAGGCCCTTACAGCCTGTGAAATTCCCCAGGGCCCTGCCACAGCAAGCCTGAGGACCTGTCGGCCTGTTGGCATCTCTGAATGGCCCCACCGCTTCTGCCCTATGGCTGGGCAGCCACACAGAAAGAGCCAAGTCCACCTGTCTTGGCCAACGCACCCAGCTCTTCTTAGGGCAGGGAACATGAGTCATCTGGGTCAGAAGATGGGGCACTGGCCCCACCTCTGCAGTTGCTGCTCAGTGGGCTGTGGGCTGTCTGCATGGTGCAGGGGCCGCACTCTGAGAACCAGGGCTCATGAGCTTCAGTGCACAGCATGCAGCTTGCACCACAGCAGCATGGCGTCTGGCACAGGCACAGTAGACAGTGGCCATCATCACTCATCAAAGGAGTTGGACACAGGGCCAGGGAGAGGCAATCATGCCTAGCTTTGCCCTCTTTCTTTTTTTCTTTCTTTTTAGTTTTGATACAAGGTCTCGCTATGCAGTTCAGATTGGTAATGACCCTACTGTCTCAGCCTTTCTAGCACTGGAATTGCAGGCACACACCATCATATTCAGTTTCGGGGCTCGCATGGCATAAGGTACCAAGGACTGAACTCTGGACCTTGCACTTGCCAGACAGGCGCTTCTGCCCCGGAGCAATCTCCCCTGCCCCCACCCTGTTTCTTCATCAAGGAGGTAGTGACAACTAGTATCTGTGACTTTTGAATCACTAAAATACATCTTAGCATATTTTAAAGAAATAAAGTTTATAATCTTTTGTTTTTATTAACACACACTTTCAGGGTAGAATCATCAACATAGTATAATCTCTTGCTCTTTCTTTGTTTCTTTCTTGCTTTCTTTCTTTCCCAAGAATTGAACTCAGGACTTTGCACATCTCAGGCAGGCCACTGTGCCATTCAGCTGCATCCCCAGCCCATGTAGTGTAATCTAACATCAAGGGCAAACATGGGCATTCAGTGAAATCTGTTATGCTCTAGTTCTTATAGTCTTATGAAGAGCAAAACATCACTTTAGGATCAAGATATATCAAGTACATCAGAAATGTGACACAGTTCTAGAACTTTCCCCAGGAATAAAAATTTTATTAGTAAAGGAGTCATCAATACAAAAATAAAGAACACTTTCAAATAGTAGACTATGCCTAATGGATGCTAATAAAGTGAAGCACACCTCCCAAAATGGGTTGCCATAGTTACAACATAAGGTATGAATAAGAGATTCTGTTATTTCTAGCATTTGGAGCAAAGGAACATGAAATGAAATCACTTAGAATACCAAATGTCTCAGGAAATACACAAAGTAAGACAAAGGAGAATGAACTTTTGTGTATGAATCTTTTTCTTCTACCTCTTTATAAGGATTGGTAATCAAGCCCAGAGTAAGACTGGAACATGCAGTCATTTCTCTATTGCTGGGACCACAAATATTGGTCCCAGCAATAGAGAAAAGCCATCACTTCTGCATTTCGGAAGCTCACTCACCTGTCCTGAGAGTGCACTGCACTCCAGTCAGGTCTCAAAGGCCTCCAAGGGCCAGTGAAAATGTCCCCAGCACATCACTGGAAGAACGTGAGGTTGTCTTTATGGGAGGACGAAGGGTAGTGTAGCAAAGCATCTCAGGCAGGCCACTGTGCCATTGAGCTGCATCCCCAGCCCATGTAGTATAATCTAACATCAAGGGCAAACATGGGTATTCAGTGAAATCTGTTATGCTCTAGTTCTTATGGTCTTAGGTAATTGCTGCTTTTAGGACTATTTCCCAATTTCCCATAACCTCTTATCCTATTATAAAATATAATATTTAGAAGAAATCATCTAACCACCCTAGGTTAAGTACATTATATAATGTGTTACTTAAACTTTTATTACAAGTTCTTTCTAACAATGGGATCATAGTATATCTGTTATATAGCTGCCCTTTTATCATGTAATATGTTGTAAATAATTTACAATATTAATAAATAGCTTCTTCATCTCCATTTTTAATAACTGTAAAAAATAAAAAACAATAATGGATATTTTATAGGTTTCCAAAGTCTCAGTTTTAGAATCATATTCAATGAATATAGCACCATTGTTCTCTGTGCTTTAAAATAACAGAACTGGGCCCCTTAAAACAACTCTTGAGGTAGCCCAAGAAGATAATTATTACTAATTTGAGCCCCGTTTTAATGAAGAAAAGCTGTTTGCATCAGCCCTGTGTAAACAAGCCTCTGTAGTGCTTAAAGGTCATCTTAAAATTTTTTGTGACTAGTTTATTTGCAATTTAGCACGAAATTCTTTTCTATGTGGCATGCAAGGAATCCACATTCCAGTGGGATTATCGTAAATATGAATTAGGTGAATGTGAATTAGTGGAATGTTTCAAAGACTTTTGAGTACCCAGAGGAGACCTTCATGTTTCCTCTTATGTTTGGGGGTGGCTAGCAGCTGCCGCCCTCCTCCTCTCCCCTGCCTTCTGAGCAGATGCAGAAGTCCCCCCAAAACCTACTTCTCCTCCTTGGAGGACTAAGCGAGGGCCAGAGCTGAGCACGGTCCCGCAACAATAACTGGTTCTCACTGAGTGCTTTATGGTTTTTGTACTTCAACACAATTTGATTCAAGAAAATGTCAGCAGGTCAATTCAACAAGCACATATTGTACATCTACCAGGTGTCAGGTACTGTGCAGGATCTGGGGGCTATAAAACCTAATTAAGATTCACTTAGTCCTCGCTTTCAAAGCTGTCACTCTCCTAGAAAAGACAAGAGTTCTGAAAACATTCCTCATTATGTGAGCAACTTAGTTAAGATCCTTTTGTTTGAAAATCACAAAAACCTGTTCATGCTAACTTCAGCAAAAAAAGGTTATGTTCTGTATTCTGAAACTACTCATAAAACCAAGGAAGAATACACCTGAGCCCTGGAGACAAAGCAGAATCAGGTGCTAAACAGCCATGGAGAATTCCACCCATTGTTACTCCTATACGTCTCTATCTCCCCCTTTTCTCCCTTTGCAGGCCTTTGATAATCACATTTCATGGGTCCATCTACCAAGTGGTCCAGCCCTCAAGGAGGCCAGGCTGTCTCCATCTAAATTTCCAGAAAAGGATGTTCTCTGTCCAGGCTTGGCTCAGGTGCACTCCTGTCTGACCATCTGGGGCTTGGGGCTCTCTGGGAAGGGTAGATGTCCGCTTCGCTGAGAAATGATGCAAGTGTCACCGAGTGTGGATGGGGCCACTTACCCTACCCACTGTGTACAGGGCTCTGTGACAGATGAAAAACGAATACCATTCACCCAGCAGATGAGCATGATGTCATACGTGCCATCATAGAGTTAAGACATGCTCTGCAGGCATATTGGGGAATAATAATCTGACGCCAGGAAGGGGTGTGACTTGAGTCTGGTCTTGAGACTTTTAATGAAGAGTTGGGTAGGTGGGCAAGCAGGTTGCTCTAAGCAAAAACCCAGGCTGAGTAAATGATGGCATATATCCAGGATGGCCAGGAGGACCATGGCAGCAGACAGTGACACAGATAAGCTAGCGAGCTGGGCCAGCAGGGCAGGAGGGTCCCTGCCCACTGTGTCATTGGAATGGTGGCTGCCTGCAAGGCCCAGAGCGGTGACATTTGCAAACTCTCTCCCCCCCCCGCCCCCACTACATGTCTCCCGTTCATGAGAGAGAAGTGCAGCCACTTCAAGGTCCCCTAGAGAGATCGCTAACCTCTGGCTGCAAAAAGAAAGCAACAGCCCAAGATCACCTTTGAAAAGGTCTTGCTTCAACAAGGTGGATGAAAAATGTGTGTCTGCAATTCATTGAAGACATGGGGCAGTCTGTTGAGGAGTTACCATGGGAACTGCTCAATTAAGTGAAGAAATAAATGGACTCTCATTGCTCATGAGTTTACATTATTTTTATAAAAAGGAAAAAATAGAATATATGTAGTGTGCTCTGCTTTCCAAGGCCTTCCTGAGACTCCTCATCTCCTTGCGGTACATGAAGTACCTGAAGGCTCGGTCCCCCTTCCTTGGGGCTGTGCCACCACAATGCTTCAGGATGGCATTTGCTTCCACCCAGCTGCCCCCGAAGGACTCATGCCAGTTCTGCTTGGAGAGGATTTTACGGTGGCCGGGAGTATGAGAGGACGAGGTGGGCTAGGCCTAGCACTGGGCTTGAGCCAGTCCTCACTTAGAGCCTTAAACAAGAGCCACAGCTTTTGTGAAGACTGAGTCCTGGCTTTTGCCTGATGCACTCCCATGCAGAGGGCGTGACAGCAGCGACTTACTTCTGTGCCAGCATTTACTACTGGCAAAATGCTTGTGATCAACCCACGTCCTCTTAGCCTCCCACTGAGCAGGGCTGCTGCTCTCACCACGTTAGAGCAAACCCCTCCACACCTGTGCCCAATCTAGAGGGACCTTTGTAGAGACCCTAGAGTGACCACGTGGTTTCCAGATGGTGACCCCAGTGCCTTTCTGCCTGCCACTCCTTTGGCCTCAGTGCTGCAGGACTGCATGAAGCCTGAGCTTGCCCTCTTCTCAGCTCCCGATGGCTCAGGGCTCCTCCTGGGATGCCACATGTGTCCTCCCCTTCAGCCCTTGGCCAGCACAGTCTGCTCCCTGACCCCAACGCACACCAGAGACTCCACTTTCATCACCCGAGGGCCTAGGATTCTATAGGTCCCCATTTTTAATACACTTCTGTTGATAGGGGAAAAATCAGGCCCCCCAAGTAGATGCTAGCTCTGTGGAGACAGGGACTATATCTGTGGCCTGTGTCAGGCCCTGGGCCAGGCATAGGGGCCTCACAGTTGGACAGTCACCCTCGCCCATTAATTACCCAGAACTACAGAAGTCAGACCACCTGGCATCTGGGAACAGGAATGAGCTAAGCAAAACACTGCATGAACTCAAGAAGAAATCTAAAGGTGAGGTGGTGGTTTCTGCAGGCCCATATCCACCTGGATGCCGGTGCAGCCCAGCGCAAGTCTCCTGCCACCTGTACAGCACGTGCCCGCACGCACCCGCTGCGCACCGTGCAGAGAGGGCACCAGGGGTCTGCTTTCCTCCACGCGTAAGGGTGCAGGTGCCAGCGTTCCCGATTGCAAAGAAAGCCGAGCTCAACCCGTTCAGCGATGCCCCCTCTCTCCCCAGCCTCATCTTTCTCCCTTCCAAGGGAAGGGAAGATCACTCCTTTTCTGGACTTTAGGCCATGTCCCAACAATCAGAATCCCCTTTCTTCCCCCAAGCCCTGTGCTTTATGCAGCCCTGCCACTCCACAAGGATCAGGGCAGGAAAATGACCACAGCTATGAAGCCAATGTGCCAAGGTGAAACTTGTGTGCAGTAAAAATAACTACCTTGCTGAGTGTGGTGACACACACTGTTAATCTCAGCACTCAGGAGGCTGAGGCAGGAATATCACCACGAGCTCGAGTCAGTTCAAGGCCAGCATGAACTATGTAGAGATCCTGACTCCAAAACAACCAAAATAATAATAATGTTGTTATTATTATTTTAAAGATCACATATGGCAGTTCACATATGGTGTATACTAAGAAAAGACAGGAAGAGGGCCGTCCTGATTTTATAATATATATACTGTACTGATGTGTCAAATCCATGGTGTAATGTCTGCATTTTCTCCTCTTTGGAACTGTACTTTGTTTTTTTTTTTTATTTTTAGAAGCATAAATGGATTTATTAGGCAGGAATTTATAAGTATAGCCTCAAACACAGAGGTGGGGGAGGAAGGTGCTATTGTTTGGCTCTGAGAAGCTTGATGTCATTTTGGTGGTTTAAGCCTATGGGATTTGTGAATTTATTGGGAATTCTGTCTTCATCTTGCTTTGCAAGAAAAAGTGTGCCCACCCACAGAAGTTTTTTTTTATTGTGATCTAGGATAGAACCCAATTCTCTAATTTTTGTGTATAATAAGAAAAGACAGGAAGAGGACCAGCCACATAGCTCAGTGGAGTAAAGTGCCTGCTTAAGCAGATGCAGGGACCAGGGTTCAATCCCAGTGTGCCTTGCTGCACCCCACACACCAAGACAGGGATTGAGATGGGCATGGCGGCACACGCCCACAATCCCAGTCCTTGGGAGGCTGAAAACAGGAGGATCACGGAAGTCAGATCTATGGAGTGAGACCCTGTAGACCCTGTACTAAATACATTAAAAAAAGAAGAAAGGACAGGAAGAGATGCTGGTGTGAAAGGTTAATTCCAAGCTTAAAACATTCCCGGGGAGCCTGTCCTTTAGCTCAGGTATCTAAGTGACTGCTTAAACAAAGCGTTCAGGACCAAGATGCTATGGTTTGATCCTCAGATCCTCAGACATTACCAGACCTGCCCTGAAGGCATCCTGAACCAGCCCCCCCCCCAAAAAAATCCTTCTGAACTTAAAACATTCCCATTGTCCTTTGAAATGGGGGTGCGTGTGTTTACTTGCATGGGATAAGCAGCTGAAGGACACAGTGGACGGATACTTGCCAAGCCTGTAAAACTCCAGTCTGCGCTCCACCCCCCACCTTCTTTATTTTCTCTTTGGCATATTTAAAATGGAAAAAAAAAACTAATCACACTTCACCTCAAGGACCTCTGCAGGCAGCCCTTGTCGTATCTTTGTGCAAATTAGAAATCCACCCCCTCACAACACACGTGTCCCTGGGAGACACAAGCCCGGTGAGTGGGTTCAGCCTTCACCCCACCCACTGGCCAAGGGTAGTTGTGCAGGCTCTGACTGTGCCCATGGCTGCGCCTCCCACTAGGCCTCCAGCTGGTCACCCAGCGGAAGTGGCAAGGATCCGCACTGCGCACTGCCACTGCGTTTGGGTCTCCTGAAGTGTAGGAGTGAGTTGGTCTGAGCCAGCCCTCCTCTCCTCCTCCCAACCCTTGTTTGTTCTCCTATGCAGCCTTCTAGGTGAGAGGCTTAGAAGTAGGAAAGAACGGGCTTCTTTCCTTGGCCCAGCACCTGCTGTAGTCAGCGCCTCGGGGAAGGGTACGCCACGGAGCCCTTTAACTATCCCCCAAATACTCCCTGCAGACAGCCTAATGTTGCTCTTCAAAGAGAGGACAGAAAGGCTGCCTCCCAAGTAATCTGTCCAGTTGAGGCTCTGTCACTCAGGAAACCACCCTGCTAGCTGTCATCACGTTGTCTTGGGAAAATCACAGCCGGTCCAAAATAGAAAGGGCAGAAGTCCTTTGCAAAAAGGATTTTCAAATGTCACTTCAGAATTAGAAGTTTTGCGTATTCTTCTGTCGCTTGCTACATCACTGCCTGGAACCTGAGACTTAACATCTACTTATTGTTCCCCTGGAGATGCTAGGGTTGGACACTAGGGTGGCTGGGCTTGGCCGAACTCAGCTCACAAACCACAGCTTTGGGTGTGGCCCAGCTCCTGTACACAGTTCCTTAACCAGGACTACCCAAGAGTCGTCATAAACACATGCTGGTGTGATTGGCCTGTGTGACCAGTTGACTTTCATAAAGGACTTCTGCAATGCCTGCGAGTCTCGGGCCACCTTGGAGGGCCTTAGGAGTGAGGCAAATTTCCCCAGGAAAGAGGGGACTCTGTGACTGCTTCAATAGGAGAACACTCAGCATGGTCCTCATGGAGTCTCTCTTCAGTCAGATAGCTCGGACTGGTCACTGGGAGAGACCAAGGGCCAACAGAGGCCACAGGGTTCTTGAAGCGCAACACTTCCTTTTTCTTTTTTTGCCCAAGCAGCAAGTCACAACCTTGAGGGTGGAACACACAGGTCAGTTGAGGCGAGATCTGCAAGGTGACAGTGGGGTGGGGCCTGGACATCTGAGACCACAACTGCCATTCCTGGGCCACCATTCACCACAATGCTGCCAAAAAATGACAACATCAAACCTTTCCTTAAAGGCAGGTAACCCCACAGAGTAAGAAATACACAGCCTTAATTGTCTCCTTCTAATGGAGAATACGACAGGCTACCTGATGCTGCTCACGTGAGATGTTAAGGCATCTGGGAAAGCAGCTCTTGTGGTGCCTGGCAGGTTGGTAGATGGTACCTAATTTTGACAGCAAGTCTTGAACACCTTGCAAGCAAGAAAAAGAAGGCCAAATGTGTCAGAGACGCAGGATCCAGGGACACACATACAGTGTTTTACTTCAGTAATTAATCTGATTTCCCATTCCATAAGCACCACACGAGCGTACTAGGACCAGGCCTATGGCTCAGCAGTTTCCTAGGCTGACACTGAGCTCAGCCATTTTATTTCCATTCTACAAAGAATCAAAAGCAGGAATTTAAGCACCAAGTGACTCTGCTTGGTCAGCCTCTAGGCAACATCACAGCCAACATTAGCTGGAGATGAGAAGGGCTCAGACCCGGCCACACAGAGCCCTTCTTAAGAGCAACACGCGATTGATGAAAGTGTTTTGTAGCACTTTCATCAGATTTCTAGCAGAGAGTGCAGTGGGCACATGTTTGAGTGGGTGATACAGAAGCTTACAGGAAAACAGGGAGACAACTTTTAAATTTTTATTAGGGACACCAACATCTCAGTGTATACATAAAAGAAGAAAACTGCCCTTTTTCTGAAAGAACAGGCTCCAGAAGGCCTTGTTTAAAGCAGCTTGTGTGGAGAGCTGCAGTTCAGCCCAGAGGGAGCAAGGTGAGCCCGTGCCCACCTTTCCTCCCATTACTGGGTCGCACAGGGACCTTGTATGCAGCCAAGCCTCACAGTGTCCCTCAGGGCAGGCAGGCAAGGGGAGTTTCCACAGAGCACCCTCTAGGCGTGGCTGAATGGCACAGCACTTCCTGTACTTGTTCTTTTTCCAAACCCATTCCTTTAAATGAAAACAAGAAAAGTATAAACACACTTGTCTCAGTGTGACTTTCAGGACAAGGCGAGGGGCTCTATGGTGACCCTGTGCCTTCCACTCACCTCTGTGCCCCTCATAAAGCCATTTGGAGCCCTTCCTGGACACACACTGGTTAATACGTAGAACAAGGGAGCTGTTGGCTCAGCCTACCCAGCACTCCATTCTCCCCTGGACACCTTGAATTCTGCGGCTCCCAGCCACAAGTGTCTGCCTGATGACAGCAGGGAGCTCTGAGCAAGGTCCCCAGGACCAGTGAGGTGTCTGTGTGGGAGCCAGGCACAGTGCTCAGCCCCTCCCAGCACGGTAGAGATCCCAGACTCCGGTCCAGAGAGGCCCAGCCCTCCGGGAGGGTCACTGAGGTCACCCCCAAAGCAGCCTTTCTGCGAGATGCTCATGACAGGGCCATGAGATGTCAGTCCTGGAGCTTGGAGCCCACACCGCACAGTAGGCAGAGCAGGCCCAAGAGCACTAGGTCTTGACATGGGTACACCCATCTGTGTGCCCCCTGGATCTCCCGAGTCTGACACTCAGCAATGTGACCAGGATTGCACGTCTTTGTAAGATTGCAGAGACAAAGGGAAAACACAGCAGGGGCTCCGCAGCAAGCCACTCTTCCTGTGGAGGATGTCAGCACTGGCTCTGAGACGCCATCTGTGGGCCGCACGAGCGCACAGAGACAGAGGGGTGCAGATGTAGGCATGTCGCTCTGCTGTGGCTCTGGCTGAATTTCAGACTGAGCAAGAGCCTCGAACAAAGCCATGGCCCAAACCTGCAGCTGCCCTAAAAAGCTACTACCTGCGCCTTCAGGTTTGGGATGCGCCCCTTCCGTAGGACCCTGGATTTCTCCCCTCCAGCCGCCAATCTGTCACCCAGTACAGAGTGCTAGAAAGACCACGGGCCTGAATGACCCTAGAGACTTCGCCACCCCTGTCCCTGGCGCTAAGCACACCTCACGCAGCTTGGCTCGGTAATGTGAGCCGGGACTGGCACCACGTGGAGGCTGTCTGCTGGTGTCATTCCTCAGTCCCAAGGTTTAGTGGCCCACAGTGTCACCTCTGTGGAAAGTCACCTGGTTGCCTTATACCTACAGAGCCTAGCTCTCTAACAGAGATTTAGGTGACAGACAGTTGTCAGGCTGGAATGGTGCCACGGTGAAAGGCTGCGTGTGGCCCAGAGGTGGCACCATGGCTCTCAGAGTGGAAGCAGTGGGCAAAGCATTGGGCTTCCCAAGGGACAGGCACTGAAGATAAAGTGTAAGCACATCAGGCATGGACCAGGCCTGCACGCCTCCGCAGTGGGCTGCACTGGCCCAGGCCAGATGAGCTTCCAAAATGAGCGCCTTTTATGCATGATCCGCAAAGCACTGGAAATTGATTTGGCTTTTGGAGATAGCGGCTCATCATTCATTTCAGGCTGAGCTCGCCACACTGGCCTTGAACTCATGGTGATCTCCCTGCCTCTGCCTCTGAGTGCTGGGATTATATGCATCCACCACCATGCCTGGCTTAGTGCAAGATTTAGGGCTACTTGGCATCTTCTCAGCCAAAACAGAGTTTGCCATTCACTACATTGTGTGTGAGTGTGTGTGTGTGTATGTGTGAGAGTGTGTGTGTGTGTGTGTGTTCCCCGTGTAAGGGGATGAAATTTTGTTAATTTCATTTACAAAAGATTCACCTGGGCAGCATGAGACACACTGATGTCATGGGAAAGGGCTCCCCTGTGGTCAGATATCACACTCACCTGGATTTCCTGTCAGCTGCAGCACTCCCAGCAGCTCATAACAGGGCCTTCAACCCCCAGCATTAACTGTCAGTAACATTGTGGAGGTAAAGACCAGGCTCCCGTTGAAAGCATTTGGGCAAACAGAAGACCACAAGTGGATAGAAAGGGGTCAGGCTCTGGAAGCCAAACTGAGATCTCACAGGCTTTTCCATGGCATGGTTCATGGGTGCTGGAGCATAGCTTGATCTCACTCCTGCTCCCAGGCTATGACTCCGCACCAAGAAAGAGCTAATACAGCTTAGCTGCTGGGTGGGTGAGATCTGAGAACCTAACAGTAATATCAAGTGGGAGAGAGGCAGGAGGATCACCATGAGTTCAAGGCCATCCTGGACTACATAGTGACACCTATGTCTCAAAATCCCAATTTAAAAAAAAAAAAATGTGAGGGGAAGGACCCAGTGGTTTCCTTTTAATGTTCCCTGGATATAGTCAACAGTTGGGTGATAGAGAATGGTAAATTCCTATCTGACAGTCTGTCACAATCAATATATTTGCTGGAGACAGAGCTGCAGTGAGAGAGGCTCAACATGATTGTGAAAAAAGGACTGTTGGATAAGAAAATAAGAACAAAACAAAAGCCCCAGTTCAATCCTCCAGTACTGCTAAAATAAATAAATGGTTTTTTTAAAAAAGCCAAATAGGGTATCAACCATGCAATGGAATATTATGCAACCAAGAACATTGTTTCCTGAGAACATTCTACATTGATCTAGAATGTTCTCCAGAATATATTAAGTGAAAAGTCAAATGGAGAAGGATTTTTTTTGGGGGGTGACTGGCTCAGGCTGCTTTAAGGTCAGGTCTGGTCAGGCATGGGGAGCAGGAGATCAAACCTGCTGGGTTTGCCCCAGAAGATGCTTAAACAACTGCGCTAACCCGCAAACCCCCGAAAAAGCAAGTGGAAGAACAGTATATTTCAGCGGTACTTCTGGAACACGCATATATGTGTAACAAAGGCATTTTACTTTTGCCTGCGGAATGGCTGTCATGTGGCTGTACAGGCCTGGCTAGCTGCAAGCCATCTTTTGTGCACGTGGAAACTTTTTATATGGCTCCTTACAAGGCTGAGGGGATGGGGCAGCGAGGTCGATGCAGAGGCCGCAGTGAAAATGCACCAAAATGTTGTCACTCGCTTGGTCGCTTGTGTCCTCCACTCGCCACGACTTCCTTCAGCTACCGCCAGTCCTCAGTCACTTCATCGCTCAGGGGCATGGGTGGAGGCTCCGTGCCCTTCAGGTCGGGGGGCGCTTTGCGCACGCCCAGAATCCACGGGGGTTCCGGGGGCCGCGGCGTGTCCATGTCCTCCGAGAGCTTCGTGTCCTCGGGCGCAGGGGGCTTAGGGGCAGCTTCTCAGGCAGCTTCGCAGGCAGGATGGCCGGCCAGGAGGCACTGCTGGCGGCCTCGAGAAGGTGACCATGCAGAACCTCAACGACTGCCTGGCCTCCTACCTGGACAAAGTGCGCGTGTTGGAGGCAGTCAACAGCGACCTAGAGCTCAAGATCCGAGACCGGTACCAGAAGCAGGGACCTGGCCCAACCCGTGACCACAGCCATTACTACAGGACCTGCGCGACAAGATTCTTGGAGCCACCATTGAGAACTCCAACATCGTCCCTCAGATTGACAATGCCCGTCTGGCAGCCAATGACTTCTGAACCAAGTTCGAGATGGAGCAGGCCCTGCGCCTGAGCAGGGAGGCTGACATCAATGGGCTGTGCAAGGTGCTTGAAGAGCTCACCCTGGCCAGGACTGACCTGGAGGTGCAGATCAAGGGCCTGAAGGAAGAACTGGCCTACCTGAAGAAGAACCACAAGGAGGAAGTCAATGCCCTGTGGAGCCATGTGGATGGCCAGGTCAGCGTGGAGGTGGATTCCGCCCCAGGCACCGACCTTGCCAAGATCCTAAGCAACATACAAGGTCATGGCTGAGAAGAACAGAAGGACGCCAAAGCCTGGTTCACCAGCTGGACTGAAGAGCTAACCCAGGAGGTTGCTGGCCACACTGAGCAGCTCAAGGTCAGCAAGTCTGAGGTCACCGACCTGCGCCGCACGCTGCAGGGCCTGGAGATTGAGCTGCAGGCCCAGCTCAGCATGAAAGCCGCTCTGGAAGGCACCCTGGCAGAGACCGAGGTCAGGCGCTGATCAGCAGCATCGAGGCCCAGCTGAGCGGGTGCGCGCAGACACGGAGCGCCAGAACCTGGAGTACCAGCAGCTCACGGCATCAGGTCGCGGCTGGAGCAGGAGATTGCCACCTACCACAGCCTGCTTGCGGGCCAGGACGCCCACTACAACAAGCTGCCCGGCCCCAAGGTCCTCTGAGTGGCTGGCGCCTGGCCGTTGGGACCCTGTCCTCCTGCAGAGAGCTGTTCCCGGGCACCCACAAGGGTGCGCCCTTGACCGCGCCCTGTCCCTCTTACCAATAAAACTTGTTGGCCCAAGGAGAAAAAAAAAAGCACCAAAGTGCCTTTCAATAATGTTTTAATTTGTATTTATTTTCATGTATTTGATCCAGGGTCTCACTATGCAGCTCAGACTCAGTGGTCCTCCTGTTTCAGCCTGCTCAGCACTGGGTTACAGGCCTGAGCCACCACGCCCAGATTTGGTCTCAGGCTCAGCATGCCCCCGGGGGGGGGGGGGGGGGAGCGGACAAGACGTGTGATGCTGGGGATCAATCCCTGGCCCCAATAATTTTTTTAATTATTAATTTTTTCACAAATTTTCCCTAAGCGCCATCAATTACTCTGTCAGGAAAATGGAACAGCTAGTTCAAAAATTGATAAAACGCCTCACCTAGCCAACTTTTCTATCCATGTGGAATTTATGCACCAAGTAGGCATTACTGTGCTGTAACTGTATTACTGTATTAATTATTGCTCTATTAATTACAAAAAGCATGGGCTCCAGAGATGGAGAAAGAGCACAGGTTTCAATCTGCATTCTGCGTGACCTTCAGCAACTTAGCTTCTAGAATTCTGTTTCTTTGTAAAAAGGTTTCCTGTGTATACGTATGCAGCAGTTCGCACCTCACAGAGCTGGTTGTAGTTTGTGGGTGCACTATTGCCATCTAACGCTCTGACTTCTCCTGCAGGGTGATGACCCGTTGAACGCATTCACAGAGGAACCTGTGGGAGGTGAGTCCCTTGGCTGGTCAGACTATGGAGGTGGTGGCAGGGCCCTTCTTTATGACAGATCCACTAAGAAACAATAAAACTCCAACAGTGTGTGGTTTTCCCTTAGCCCAGGAATAAGATCAGGAGTGGAATGCTATGGGTCTCTTCCTTCTGAACCCAGGGAAAGAACCAAGGGCTTTGTCACCAAAAGATGCATTTGTTAGTGTGCAGGTAAGATGACTCTCAAGATGTTTCATGAAAAGGGAACATGATATTCAGAAATGTCTGGGGAATGCTTTACTTTATATGCTTATTGGGAGATTCCCATAATCCTAGCAAGGCAAGGCCCCCTCAAGTCTTCCAGTAAAAAGAACTGTGTGACATTAAGTCAGCATGCTTCCAACTGAATTGGAACACAAAACTCTTCTTCCCACGTGGTACTACCACTCAGCCACATACCGTGGGGACCCACCCAACACTGCACTGCCTTGTAGCTTTTGTCATGTTAAAAGTCTCACAGAAATAAAAGTCTATTCCTAACTACCTAGACCTGTAAATAAAAGTACATAAAATGATGTGAATCTAGGACTGGTCAGAAAAGGTGAGGTTCAAAATTTTAAAAAAATAGAGATACCAGCTTTGGTGGCGCACGCCTGTAACCCCAGCTCTTGGGAGGCTGTAAACAGGCAGATCACTACGAGTCTAATCTAGTAGTGAGACCCTGAACACCCTGCAGACCCTTCCTAAAATACAAGAGAGAGAGGAAAGAAAGAAAGAAAAAGGAAGGAAGGAAGGAAGGAAGGAAGGAAGAAAGAAAGAAAGAAAGAAAGAAAGAAAGAAAGAAAGAAAGAAAGAAAGAAAGAAAGAAAGAAAGAAAGAAAGAAGAAAGGCAGGCAGGCAGGCAGGCAGGAAGAAGAAAGAAAGAAAGAAAGAAAGAAAGAAAGAAAGAAAGAAAGAAAGAAAGA
>PVKA01006432.1:0-83684 GCA_004027165.1 Ctenomys sociabilis
GGCCTTCTTGGCATTCTGATAGGCTGGGGTGATCATGGCTGGGAAGCTGCCCTTTCCCCTGGGCTCCTCACATTCCTCCAAGTAACCCTGCTGAGCCAACCGGAATCTTTGATCAGTAATGCTCACCTCTCCGAATGGGGGAATGGGGCGTGGGGATCAGCACTGACTGCCCAGAAAGCCCATCCTAGACGTCTGCCCACACTGGGAATTCCAGTGACGCCATAAGAACTACACAGTATGGTGGCTAAGAGGACAGACCCTGAGTCACGTCTACTCCCTGACACCAAATACATAGCAATAAATAAATGATAACCGTCCTCATGGTCATCATTATTTTCACCAGACAATTCAAGATACTCTACCAGTCACCCACTCCTGTGCTGCCATGGACTACGCTTCTTCCTGTCTTACGTACTGGGGAAGACCTTTGCCTGCTTGGTCTCAAACACTACCATCTTAGGTTCAACGACACATGTACACAGGGGGATATTTTGACATCGCCAGTCCTATTCCTCCCACTCATGTGTGTGCTGTAAGCAGAAAGCAAGTTGTATAATATTTCTGTCATTTGGTGGGGGTGGGAAACTTCAAACTGCCATTGGATGACCTGAAGTGGGAACTAATGTGTAACAAAGTACACGAGCATAATATCAGTCTTAATCTCTCCTTTTTCTTCCTCCCACAGAGGGAAACCTTCTTCCTTGTGGACACTGTTGCCAGACCCGCTTAACCCTTCTTTAGCTGGCTGATGTACTGCAAGCCCTTCTCAGATGCATCCTTCTCTTACAAGTTCCCAGTCCCCCGCCATCCCAGACCTGCCCAGGTCAGCATGTCCTTTCCTGATCCAAAGTCTTGCTGCGCCTCATGCACAGCACTGGAAAGCTCCTACTGTGATCCCCAGATGCACAACTCCATCTCTCAGGGGCCTCTGCCAAGGCAGGCACCTGCCCACCCCAGCGCAGGCTTGCTCTCTGGCACACACATGCGCTTAAAATACAGCCGTTGGGTCAAATTAAAATTTCTACCTTTGTTTTACTCAGTAATGAAAATTGTTCAGCCTAACTATGCCTTTTCATTTGGTTGCCAGATTATTTGAAAACTTTTTTAAAAAATTTCTCAAATTCATTGGCAATCTAGTCTATGATTTTCTCCTCCTGCTCCATTACTTTGTATTTATAGTGCTCTTTCACACACACTCTGTGTGTGTGTGTGTGTGTGACTCTGTGTGTGTGTGAATTTTTTAAGACACCTAGTATTAGAGAGTTGATGACTTACAAATAATAAATTAATTACATCATATGGTCTTTTTTTATAAACCTAGTTAGTCATTATAAGAAGAATGAGTTGCTTGGCATTTAGGGTCCTACTGACATTATAGTTTATCTGCCAGCCTGCCTCTCTCTCTCCCTCCTACTCACGCCCTGGCCAGTCATGGTAATTCCACAGTGAAACACCCTTCCGGACAGTGCCCTTCCACAGTGGCTAACAGTGCCGTCAACAGCACCTTTTTGCATTTTTGCATTTGTTGCTATCAAGCATACTAATAATAAGAATGAGCTGAATTCTTCTGGTTTATGGAAGGCTGCAGCCACTGCTTAAATATTTCCTTCTCTCTTCTTTCTCACTTTTTACAACCTTTTTGACCGGGTTTGCCTGTCTATATCTGATCATCTGAACAACAAATTTGAAGATGACAATATGTAATCTAACAACCATTGTTGAATTCCTATGATTTTGTTTAGTGAAATTCTGTATTGCACCTAATTTTTACTATTCTCTTTAAAAATTAAAAAGAATTGCCATGATACTATCAAGTTTCAGTTTGTTTACACACACGGACATTTGGTACATGTATGAAATTATGTGGGTGGCAGATAACTACTGGCAGGTAGAACAGTGCAATAAATGACAACATATTTTTCCAAATATAAAAGTCAGATTATTTTAAATAAAATGGATCTCTAAAAGTTGTCCTGAGCTTTCTAAGTAACATGCTTGACATAAGACCAGTAAAAACATCTTTTCATTGAGCTTAATTCAGTAAGACATAACTTTTTTAATTAGCTTGAACAATTTGATGGAATGGCCTTTTTAACTCAAAACTAAGTAATTTTTTTCTCAGGCAGACATTTGCAAACAGGTCACAATCCATCTTCGTGTACACCCGTCCTAAGACTCATATGAGTGTTTGCTCATGCATGACAACTAGTTCTTCTAAAGACAGAAGTTAGTACTTTGCACTTTCTTGTATAGGACATACTTGTCATATGGTGCAAATAATTCATGCTATCCCAAGTTGCAAGTATCATTCAAGCACACATACTTGTTCTTCTAATATTCTTTACTTGTAGCTTTCAAAAAAATGGTATTTCAGGGCTGGCCAAATAGCTCAGAGGATTAAAGTACCTGCAAGCAGGCACAGGGGCCTGGGGTTCAATCCCCAGGCCTGCTGTGCCAGCCCCACCCACCAGGGAGTGTTGAGACAGGGATTGAGACTGGGCATGGTGGCACGCACCTGTAATCCCAGCTCTTGGGAGGCTGAACACAGGCGGATCACTATGAGCCTGATCTAGCAGTGAGACCCTAAACACCCTATAGATCCTTCCCTAAAATACAAAAAGAAAATTAAAAAACAGTATTTCCTTTTTCTTATTACACCTGGCCAGAAAATATAGAGGGAAATGCAAATCAAACTCAACTCGTAACTGTCATCTCAACCTTTGTACTCCATAACAAGATCGAGTTCACTTGAAAAATAAAATTAGGGAAGGGCTGGGTAGATGGCTCAGTAGAGTAAGTGCTTCCCTGACAAGTACAAGAGCCTGAGTTCAATCCCTGGTTCCACAAAAAAAAAAAAAAAGAAAAGAAAAAGAAAATTAGGGTAGAGGTTTGCATTCTCTAGCAACCTAGATAAGGAATTTACCTTCTTAGAAGAATTTACCTTCTAAATGCTCAGTACTTTTCAAGGCATGTGTGGTGACCCTTTCATACCTCAAAGATGAGCTAAACATGGCCAGTTTTTGTCCTTGGCAGTGTTCTTCCACGAGAACACAAGAACGCCTTATTCTTAATATCTTGCTATACTAAGTAGATTAAGTTTGACCTTGTATAATTTTATTTGCTATTTTCTGGAAAATGTACCTTTCTTAAATAGAACAAAAGATAAAGCCTGATTAAAGGTCACAACTAGTGACCAAACTAGTAATGGTCAAACTGGAAACTGGCCCTGGAAAAGGCCAGCCTCCCAGGGAACTACTGTATAACGTACCCGGCCATACTGGTCAGCACACTCCTTAGTCAACACGCCCTCAGTCCCAGTGGCTGAACCAGCCAGTCCCCTCATTTCTCTCTGATATTGTTGATGATACTTCACCTGAACGGGAGGGAAAGGAAAAAGTCAGTGAATTTAGCCTCCCCCACACAGAAGAGTTAAAAAAGAAAGCCTTGTGTAATGTTCTTATGCTTGGGTCTAAGGAATCCATCTTAGACATAAGAATGCTAGGTTATTATCATGATAAGTGATAGGAAACCATGAAGGAAAGCTACTTCTTGGTTCCAAAGTGCACCTGAAAGTAGACAGGAAGTTGGGCAGCTAGGCTCAGATTAATGTCCTGCTTCCTCTGTAACGTGGTCATACGGCTGTGTGCACTTACGTCACTGGCCAGCTCATTCGCTCTTTTGGCTATCTGATACGCCGGTGTGATCATAGCGGGGAAACTGCCTTTCCCTCTGTGTTGTTCATAGTCCTCTGTGTATCTCACCTTAAAAATAAATTTTAAAGGAAAAGAAAAAGAAAATCACATTCCAATCCTACCATCATCAGAGGACCTTAGTGAGGTGCTCTGCTAAGGGCTTCAAGATACCTTGCCCACCCTGTCACAGTTGTAGTGGCACATAATTGGCTTATAGCTTGATGAACTATGTGCATTTGATTTATCTTTTAATGCCCAGTACCTAGCACAGGGTAAGTGGCACTTGGAGACACTCAGGTTGTCAAAGTGCATGCTGAGAACATACTTGTATTGCACCTGACACAGGCCAGACCCTAGGGTTGGGCACAGTGATGTCTCTGCCCTTGAGATGCTACCGTGAAGTTTGGGAGACCAAAGAGGCTTCTCGATCCCAAATCTAGGTCAAGACTATAGAAAACCACTTACTAATGTGAAGCTGGACTTCTACTTGAACCTCCCATTTGGAATAGTAATGCTGCTTGGCTTTTTGTGTGCTATGAAGCACATGGGCTATGGAAAGGCAAGCGGCACTCTTCCTTGGTGCTGCCTACAGAAGTGGCAGCCATCTCCCACTTGGCACCACGGCAGCCCTCAGACACCTCTGAAGCCCAAGATTGTCAAAAAGAGGACCAAGGAGTTCATCCGACACCAGTCAGACAAATATGTCAAAATTAAGCGCAAACCCAGAGGCATCAACAACAGGGTTCAGAGGAGGGTCAAGGGTCAGATCTTGATGTCCAACATGGGTTATGGAAGAAACCAAAAGACAAAGTGCACATTGATGGTGGCTTCTGGAAGTTCCTGGAGCACAATGCTATGGTGCTGCTGATGTGCAACGAGTCACTGCCCAGAGATTGCTCACAACGTCTCCTCTGAGAACCACAAGGCCATCATGGGAAGAGCAGCCCAACCAGCCAGCTGAGTTACCAATCCCAATGCCAGGCTGTGCAGTGAAGAAAATGAGTAGAAAGCCTGTGTGCACGTTTATGTGTGTTTCAATAAAACCTCAAAAAATGAAAAAAAAAAAAAGGCAAGTGGCAAAAATTATTTAGAAATTCTTTTCGCATGTTTACAGTGGCAATTCACCAGATCAATCAGCTACATTTTGCGTGGAATTCAGCTAATGTAGGGTTTCCACTTTAAAGGGTTTCAGCAGGGCCTATGCTAGCTTGTTTCCTGGACCCAAATGAGCATCTTTTGCATTAGAAAGTTCTTCCCAATACCCACACGGGACTCAGATGCCCACTGCACTCTCCCTCCCTCTTCCTCCAGGTAAGATAAGAATGAGGAGTCTTCTGTGGAGACCACTGCATCTGGGCACCCCTGTTTCTTACATCACTTTGCAGCTGTCCCCCGGCCTTGGCCCTCAGCAGCTCCGGGGTGTCCTCCACTGTGGTGAACCTGGAGATGCGCTCATCATGCCCCCTCTTGTATTCCACCTGATGAAGAGACAGCACACAATTAAGGCCACACAAGGCCAAACCTCCAGATAGCTCTCCTGAAGCTGTGCATTCAGTCTACAGGAAATTCAGACCTGTAGCAAATTTATTATGGTCCTTAAAACACTGACATTAATGTGCTAAATTTAAGGGGGTGCCAGATGTATTGGCACTTGCCTGCAATCCCAGCACCTGGAGGCTGAGGCAGGAGGATCACCATAAGTTTAAGGCCAGCCTGAGCTACAAAGTGAGTGAAAGGCCAGCCTGACCTGCATAGTGAAACCCTACCTCTAAATAAATATTCAAGAGGGTGCCAAATACGTCTAGATATTAACAAATAGTGACTTCATCTCTATAACAATCACATCCGGTGAAAAATTTGACCCCACACCTAATCTTATAAGTAGAAAGCCAGAGAACAGAGAGGTTAAGTAATGTTCTGTGACCTTCCAGCTAACACATGATAGAACCAGGAATCAAGTCTCAGCTTCGTGGTTCTAAAATCTGAGAACTATGCCACCCTTCAAGAAGCTCTGTCACCCAGTTAATAAAAATCAGCAGTCTCAAGAAATTGTCTGGATCTGGCGTGGGATGCATCATGCAGCCTACTCTCTAGGTTGGGAAATGTTGCCCCATCAAGGGACAGAACAATAGGGAAAAGGTAAGAACACAGCCTTCTCCATACAACAGCAGTAGCCCTACTATTAAAAGCACTCGCTAATATGTCTTCCCTGTCAATCCGGGGGCTTAATCAATGACAATGATGAGCATAGTCAATGGCATGTAGGCAGCAGGACACTCACCTGGCTGGCCAGCTGGTTGGCTTTCTTGGCCCTTTCATAAGCAGGAGTGATCATGGCTGGAAAACTCCCCTTGCCGCTCTGCTGCCCGTAGTCTTCTGTGTACTCCTGTTAGCCAGAAGCAGCCTCAGGGTGAGAACAGTATGAGACACAGGGTGAGAGCCCAAAGCACTGCTGCCAACCTGGCTTCATTATTTGGGGAACATGCCAACCACTTGGAATAAGTTTGATTGTAGCATTCAACTAGTGATTTTTATAACATCATCAATAATGAAAAACTCATGTTTCCCAACTCAAAAGACACCTTCTTCAACACTTATATAAGATTTTGTGGATCCTGGCACAACCCTACCGGTATCCTCTCACTCCAGGTTACAATGACCCAGCAACTGATGGAAGAGACTGCTGAGACTCATCCAGAACTTTGGGAGTCAAATATCTTATTTGTTCTTCCTCATCTGTAGATAATCAGCTTTCCTAAGATGATATATCACCTCGGCATTTGTGCTTTTATTAATTTCTTTCCCTTTTCTAAAGGAAAAATTGCCAAGATGTACAAGATTTTCCAAAATTGATTTTTCAAATGGTAGGTGTATGGCGGAGGGTCAAAGGGCACGTGGGCAACCAGCTAAGCATGTCTGTAATCAGGCTAGAATTGCCTTCCAGCTGGAGCACTTCTTAAGGTCTCCCTGGTAGTTCTGGAGCTCAGGAGTCTAAAGTGAATCATTGGGGATTATTACCTCTAGCAGAAAGGCCATCTCTTTGCCTTTTCTGGCTTCTAGAGGCCCGTACATTTCCATTTCCCTCTTGACATGACTTCAACCTCTGTTTCTGTCATCACTGCACCTTTCTCCTACTCTGACCCTCCTCCCTCCCCCTAGGACCCATGCTAAGAGTCTTCAGTCTTCCCATCTCAACATCCTTAATGCAAATTCTCCTGAACATGTAAGACATACACAGACTTCAGAGATTAGGACATGGGAATCTTTGGGGAAAGGGGCAATATTTTATCTCCCACAGTCTTAAAAACATTGGAACATTTAATCCAGTTGCAGAATCAACTGTTTGAAGTACATTCTAGTACCCTTACCTCACCAAGAGCTTGTCGAGCTTCAACCATCCTTACAATTTCAGGATCTGGTAGAGCCCCTGGGCACCAGGCATTCCCTTCCCCATATCCAGGCCAGTAGCCTCCCTATAAAGGAAGCACCAAGGTGAGTACAAATACACACCCCACACATGTGGCTGGCAAAAGACCAAGCCCTACTCCGTACTCCCAATAAGGTACATATGTTAGCAAAATAAAGCATTCTCTACATTATTAGCTCCTATTAGTTTATATGTCTTAGCTTACTCAAATGCTCATGTCTTCTGACTAGACAATGACCTAAAATCCTAAACAACTGAACTTTCTGAGACTCACTGATATTACAGAAAAACTCCAAACAACACTTAGCATTTCTCTACACATCACTGCACTGACAGGCAGGAGGAAATCCCTGTAGATGGCTGAGATGGGTCAGCATTACCCAGACAAACTTCAGAAACCCACTACCCCTTATGTGCTCGGCAACTGACAATGGAAAAACAAAGACAAGGTTTCCCTTTTAAGATATTTATGATTTACCTTTAAAGACAAAACTAATATAGGAAACAAATAGTATTTAGAAAGAAACATTTGTATATGGAACATAAGAATTTCTAAAAAAACACCTTGTGTGAGACGGGTCCTATTTCTGGCAGGAAGATGGAATTGGAGTTGGACCTCCAGGATGAAGATCAGTCATCAGGGACAATGAGAAAAAGAATGCTTGCATGCACGCGCACACACACACACACACCACAGGGCAAATCCATGCACACATGCACACGCACACACACACACACCCCACAGGGCAAATCCACAAAGGAAGGGATTTTCATGCCCTATCACAGACTGCCTCCAAAACCTGGGATGGTGACCTGTCACACAACACAATAAATATTTGTCAAATAAAGTCCAAGAATGTGGCCTGCCCTAAAGGGAAACATACAGGCAGAGCCAGGCCTTGGAGATCTGAAAATGTGTATAAAATCTAATCAATCACACTAGCGAGCCGAGAAGTCTGAAACAAAATGCAGATCTTAGCCCAGTAATACTAAGCACTGGTGACTGTGGGGCAGCATAGATTCCCACAGTCCAACTGAAAGTGCAAAGCCACTTTGGAAAGCAATTTCATAGTTTCTATGAAAATTGAAAAGGTACACACCCTTGGACCCAACAACTTCATTGTTTTTATTGTCTACTCTAGAGAAATACTCATTTCTGCCTAAAGGATGCCACAAACAAGGAATGACTGTGCAAGAGAAAAAGAAAAAAAAGCTTTGCAAAAGAAAAATAATGGCAACACCCGTGCTCAATAACAGTACAGTTATGTGACAGGCGCTCTGTGAGGGCTTATATCTAGATGTCCTCCACAGCTCCATGGGCTCACAGCTCGGCTTCAGGGAGCGGCTGGATCATGCATGTGATGTTGGGAGTCCAGATGTCCAATACTGAGTTAGTACACTCATGGGTTTATAGTTGGGTGTGATGCTGGGGGGTATGGTCTAGTGAGAAGAGGTGGGTCACTGCGGGTGGGGCCCACGAAGATGGATCTCCTCTCCTGCCTTTGGTGGCTCCTCAGCTTCTTCCCTGCCACACCATGCACTGTTCCTTCACTGCCAAGCTGCCCTACCTTGGACCAGTTGACTATGGATCAAAACCTTTGCAAATGGTGAGAAAAATAAACCTTTCCTCCTTTGACTTGTGATTATGGAGTATTTTGTCCCCACAACAAGAAACCAACTCTGATACATTCTGAGCAGTGCATCCATGGTACACCCAAGAGTCTACTTAAAGGATGTTGATGGTGAATTATCTCCAAGATATTTGTTGAGTGAAAACCACAAACTGTGAAACAATACACATTGTTTCACGGAAAAAACTCAATAGAAAGAAATATACATATATAAACACTAATAAAATAATAAAAGCCAGTATTTATTATGTCTAAAACTATTCAAATACTTTCTGTAAGGCTAACTTTTTTTGGGAATACCATAAAGCACTACAAAGTTAGATGTAGGGCCAAGTATATGGCTCAGACACACACAAGGACCTGCCTGCCTGGCAAGAACAAGGTCCTGAGTTTGATCCCCGATACTGCAAAAAAAAAAAAAAAAAAAAAGATAAAGGGACTGAGAGTGGCTGTGGCAAAAGTCAGGCACATTCCGGAAGCTGTGTGTGACCAGCATGCACAGCTGAGGCTAGGGAGAGATAAGTGTGGAAGAGGAAAGACAGCATGGCACGGTCTCCCCAAGTCCTGGTAGGAAAGTGGGGTCAGGACGGGAGGGCTGCAGAAGCGTGAGGTGACAAAGGACGCAAGGGCAGCGTTGGCCTCAAGTCTGGATAACTGTTCTCAGGGACACGGTGGTTGGACAGGACAAGACAATGAACTTGGACTGGAGCAGCGACAGTACTTTCTGGGGCACATTGACAAAGGTCTCCTGTGGACAGATGGAATTATACACCAAACAAAAGAAAACTGAATTCTGTTTTTTTTGTTTGCTTGCTTGTTTGTTTGTTTTGCAGAACTGGGGATTGAACTCAGGCCCTTAGCGCTTGCCAGGCACATGCTTATTCAACTGAGCTATCTCAATTCTGTTTTTACCGGAAGTATATTTCTATGTAATAGTGTATTGCAATAGCACCTTGCATAGATTGAACAGTGTATTTCGTTGGTGCCATGCCTTGTCTTTTCTTCACCTAATTCCATTTATTCCTCTTTCCTCACCTCATGCATCAGTGGCTTCCTGTCAGATCCACTTGGCCCGTCCTTGGATTTCATGTCCCAGCGAAAAACCGATTTAAAGTGCTTATCATCTTCTTGATCAGTGATCTGCACAGGATGATGTCAGTAATGTTCCCGTCCGAGAAGAAAAGAAAAATTCATCAGTAATGCACAGCTCAGGCTGGAGGATCTTTTCCAAGTTTCAATCCAAAGCATCTTCACTGCTGTCCAAGGCACGGTCATTGTCCATACTGCTGGGTTTCATCTGTGCCACCAGCCAGGTGTCACATACTGAGCTCTTGCTGTGTGCTGAGTGCTAGTGAGGAGTACAGTTTAAATGCATGAGATAACGTCAACATGACACCCAAAGTGTCCAGGTCAGAGTCACCTTAGAACGTAATGCACATCATAGCCTTCCACTTTAGCTAGGTTAATGCTGGCTTTCCAATTTCACGACGATAATCTCCACATGATGACATAACTCTACCTTCATATTCTGATGTACAACATACCCTGAGTTGTTTTTCGTTCATGGCTATGGGGTAGGAGCCAAGGTTCTCTCTCTTCATATGAACATGCAATCCTCCTAGTACTTTACTAAAAGATCGTTCTGGTTCCATTGGACAGCAGTGGTGAATTTGTCACAATAGAAGCAAACATACACAAATAGGCCACTCAATTTCCAGACTACTGGTCTCCCTGTGCAGGGCCAATCCTGCACTGAGTGAATTAGTACTGCTTTTAGAGCAAATCATGAAGTATGATTCACTAAATCCTTAAATTGTGTTCTTCAAGATTTTTAGATATTCTAGGGCCTTTATATCTTTATATCAACTTTAGAATCAGTCTTCTAGTGTCTACAAAACACTGGAAGATTTCAGCTGAGATGGCATCTAGTAACACAGTAACAGCTATGTTGCATACATTGGTCAATTTGGGGTGAACTGCCAAGGTAATATCTTCAGGACTTGGGACAAGGAAAGATTTCTTAAGGAAAACATAAAAAAGACTAATGATAAAAAGAAAACCTCAGGGCTGTCAAGATAACTCAGCAGACTGAAGCACCTTCTTAGGCTAGCTTAGGCAAGCACAGAGACCATGGTTTAATCCTGACACCACATACAGCGCCAGCCCTGCCCCCAGGGCAGGCTGAGCTGAGCTAGCCAGAGTCTGGGCATAGTAGCTCAAGCCTGTAATCCCAGAGCTGGGAAGGCTGAAAACAGGAGGATCACCATGGATCTGAGCCATGAAAGGAGACCCTGCAACAACCAAATACTCTTAAAAAGAAAAAGAAAAACTCAGAAAGTTATCAAAATTTATTAGGTCTAAGATGAGGCCTAGAAATATGAAATTTTCATACCCTGAAGTTTAAGTCTTTGCCTTTATAGATCATAAAGAAATAAGACAAAATTTAAACCCAGGATTCCATCTTCCTATTACTTTCTGTCACTGAATTCGTAGGCCTGGTATGGCTGAGGTTGCTTGGGGTAGCTCTAATATGTGTATTTTTAAATGTATAAATGAAGGCTTCAGAAACATTTTCCTTGTCTTTGGGAACATCACACAGACTGAAGACAGGATCTCAGATATGCACGGGCAGTTAAATCTTTACAGCAGTGTTCCTCAAGCAGTTCTAGGTGTTTAATGGACTCCTGGTCCCTAGCCAACAAATATAAGAATTTCCACCATCCTGACTATGACAATTACAAATGTCTCCAGATAATCACCAAATGTCTCACCACTCCCCTAGAGAATTATATACCTAAGGAATTCCATCCCACTTCCAGGAAGCTGTTTGCCCCTGTAGCACAAATCTGCCACCTGAGAGAGACCTCTGGAGAATCATGATTACTCTGAGCAAAGGACGAGGGGGAAAGCCATGAATTACTGGTAATGTTCAGAGTAAGGCCAAAGGGTCTCCCTCTGAGTAGATGAGAATGTAGATGTTTATTCTCTAAAAGTTCTACTCACACTCACCAAACAGGAAATTCTGTCTTAGTGAATATTTACTTTTTAAAAAAGTGACATTTAGGAAACCATAAATCTGTGACAAATGCTAGCTCAGAGTCTACTTTTTGCTATTGTCACTATCACAGAAGCATCCCTTCTCTTCTTTGTTGAAAATTTTGGCACATGTACAATGAGTGTGGTTTTCCTTCAGCCGGCAAAGTCTCTCAGAGAGACAAGGGGGCAATAAAATCACCCATCACACCCCCATCACCATTGTAAGGTCTGGGGCTTAGAAAGGACGTGGTTGTCCATTTCAGGTTTTTCCTTCTGGGAAATGAAGTGAAAGGGATCTCAGTATCCAACTGTTTGCTCATACACACATGTGCTTGTGTAAGTACACATATATATGAATATATGAATGCATCTACACATATGTATACACCCCATGTACACATGTACGTATGCACACACATATACACATATGTGTGCATAGCCAACTACAGACACATTATGTGTGTATACATACATACCATGTGCATACATATGCATGTATGCCATGTACATATATCCAATACATATATGCACATATACATGTGCACATATTGCACATATATCCATGTGTGTATACCATCTTTAGATCTGTACATACACATAAACATACTCCCCTTACACACACATACATATATACACATATAGATAGTCACATAGATGTAAACAGACACACATTGGCCTCCTGGGAAGCTCATCACATTGCCCATGGCTTGAAATAGAACTAGTGATAATCCTAGCCACATACAAGGTTGGGTCTGTCAGCACAGTTAAAAGAAAGTGAGATCACTACAAAGAGAGGTAAATATTGTGTGACCTGTTACATGACTGTACAGTGGACTTGCCAGCTATGTTTTAAGGTCAAGTGGCAAATACCAACCCTGTGTGCCTTTCTGCAGAGAACAGAATTCCTGCAAACAGCATTTTAAGGTGTAAGTCCACTCCTTTCACACAACAGTGGAGACATATAGATATATAAAAACATAAAGAAGTGCTTGTTTGCTTCTGGAGAGTGTGCCCACCCTGTAGGTACATATGCAAGTGGGCCCATGACAAGAATTGTGCAATCAAACAGCCCTGGATTTGTACCCAAGGAACTGAGTGAAGCAGGACAGGATACTTAATATAGCTGAGTGTCAGCTTCCTCAACTGTAATGTGACAATGTGAAGCAGGGGGTTCCTACGAAGAGTAACACACAGATATCAGCAGAGCGTTTAACACTCTGTTTAAGACCTAAGTTCAATATTACTTGCAGTTTCACACAGATGCCCTCAGATTTCAAAAGATAAAATCAAATTCCTAAAGGAATTAGTCTTTTTAGTAAACTGTTTATGAATTTGCACATTTATTGCTTGGGGGGGAACTAGAAATTGAACCCAGGGCTTTCTCACTGAGCTATATCCTCAGCTTGACTGATTGATTGATCTTTTGAGATAGAATCTCACTAAATCACTAAAGTACCCAAGCTGGTCTTAAACTTGGGGTCCCGTCTGCCTTAGCCTCCCAGAATACTAGGTTACAGGCATGCACCCCCATGCACAGCTTGCCCATGAGCTCTCAAGCATGTGAATCCCTAGAAGTGGATACTCAAGCTAACCTCTCACCTCTGTTTCCTCACCAGCACAATAGGATAATATCACTACCCACTTTGTTGGACTGTAATGTGTATGATTTGAATAGGTCTGGTGTGAATCAAGCGGTTCTCTAATAAATGCTATACGCACTTGTTAAATACAAATAATGATGTCAATTGCCCATTTAACTTGTGAAACAAGGAACTTGGGAGAACTCACTGCATGGACAATAGTTCTGTCTGATACCCACTTCTCTAAAGAGGAGGATGGCCCAGAGGGCAAGAGTGTGAGGCCAGGAGACTTCAGTGAGGGAATCCCAGGGGAGGAGAGATTACTGGACAGCCCTCCAACTTCTGGGTAATTTTCTAATTATAGAACACTGCTAAACTCTATCCCATAAAGCAACTTCTCCCTGGGCCTATGGAAAACAAAATGTTCAATGATTCATCGCTTAAATAGATGCCAGAGTTCAACCAACAGCGAGCTATTTGACAAATCTCTTGATTTTTCCAACGAGATTAGACTTATCAAAATGGCCTTCTTGTCTACCTCCACCCCAACTCCTCACTTCCAAAGCTAAACTTCATTTCTAAATCAGAATACATATATATTTGACCTAGTCCTACCCGAAAGAGACAGAGAGGCCACAAATAATCTTGAGAATCTATTGAGGTCAGAGAAATTTGAGGGTATGAAATTGGTGGCTTTTAATTTTCTGTACCAAAATATCACAGAGGAAAGAAAAGAAGGACCTTTTTTAATATTTTTCAACCACGTAAACTTCGTTTCATATCGTAAGCATCTACCATATGCCAGGCCTATTTATAAACTAACATCAGTGTGTTCAGAGCCAACCAGACACAAAGATTGTATTAGAATCAAAGACTTCAAATATGGGACCTAGATTATCCTGTGTGTTGTGCAATGTGGAAGGAGGACAAACAGCAGCATTTGTTACTTAAATATACTTTGTGCATGCAGAGGAAATGAATTGGTGACATAGAGAGGCACTTAAAAACCTAACAGGTGCCTGAGTACATGGATTTTCTTTAAAGGCTATTTGGAAATGCAAAACCAGTTGACTTACCCCACCCACGGCTCCAGGAAATGTCTTCGAATTTAGACTTAATGGAGTGTGATAGACACTAGTGAAAGTGTTGTTCTTAGGGTTATGGCTACAAAAAGTAAATATAAATCAAAGTTAGAAGCACACTTTATTCAACATGATTGAGAAGAGTTAGTTTTTAAGTTAATAACTGTAAAATCTAATAATTACATTCAGGATTTTCCAAGCAATGTCTTTCAGGTTTATAATGAAACAAAATAAACTCAACCTATCCTAAACTTAAAGATAAAATTTAATAGGATATAATCACTAGAAAACTGAAAAAAATAGAAAAGAATTTGAAGGTTATCTAAAAGAAAAACACTTTAAAGTTTCCATATGCATAGCTATGGCAGTTATACTGTTCTGGACATTTAATAATCTGAAACTCCCTACAGTAGATAGAATTAATCATTTATTTTTTTAAAAATCTGAAGATTGCTATCTATTGTATAAAATTCCACATTAGCTGTCTACAACAGGTGAACACTTTGTGGGGACATCCCTTGGACTTAACTCTAGCATATTTGATCTGAAACTTTAGTTAGCTACTTCTTGAAAAACGAGCAAAACTCTGGAGGTCAGGGAGGAGTCACCGCACACTTACGCATGACAGTAGGGCTTTTTCTGGTGACTCACGAAGTTATTCACAGACAGCATCATCTTGCAGACTTCACAGTGAAAACACGCTTTGTGCCATACCTAGAAATAACATAGAAAAGATCTTCCAATTACTTCTTTTTTCCCAGAACCTAGATTGTTACGTGTTTTAGGGTCAAAATTTTTTTTGGAGAGTTAGGGATTATGATTTCAAAAATTAAAAACTACATGCATAAATATAACATGTTAAATAAATGGATAACTGCTCTGAGGCAATATATATACATATATATTTTTTTCCTGAGGCAATAAGACCTAGAAATAGTTAGAAACTAACAAAAGTACAGAAATACAACTTTTTCTTGTGGTTGAAAAAGTAATTCCCATAACCCTAGTCAGAAAATCAGTTCCCATGTTTGTTTGTATTTCTGAAAGCTGAGAGCTATCTACTGACCTGATCTATACAGTTGATCTTCTCAGCGGGATAAACCCCATAGCCACACCTAGAGCAAGCCTGCACGTTCATCTTGGAGTCAGAAGACAGAAGACAAAGGCCACAGACAAAAAATCCAGAAAACACCACGAAGAGGGTTGCTCAAGTCTCTGGAGTCCCAACCACAATCCTGCATGCACCCCGATCCTTCAGAATCCAACTTCCACTTTCCGTTGCTGACCTTCTGGTTATAAGTCAGCGGCTGGTTGGTTTTTAAAGCTGCCACTTACTCCAGAGACTATTTTGGCAACTCACTCAACCACGCATGCGTCTGGGAAATAAGGTGGAGGTATTTCTAGCTGACATGCTTCTCTAAATAGAAAAATGAACTCACAACAGCCTCATGTTTATGTGGATAACCAAATCCTGCTGTCTGATCAGCCAGCGTGTTGTGGCTGAGCACCAGCTGTGATCAGAACCCAAGAAAAGCACCTAAAGAATATGCCATGCATCATCCAATGGCGGAAATAGCAAAGTGGGCTGCAGGCATCCCATGACTAAAGCAGATAGGCCAGCTCCCAAAATACAGGAAATAAAGTAGGATTGGTTTGCTCTTCCAGAAGAGTGAATATGCTGTTCAAATTTTAGTTTTATTTACCAAAATATTCACAGCAGCAAAACTATAAACTTAGTAAGATATTAGTGTGTATTCAGCATCTACTGGAATGCAAAAATAAGACCTGTTGCTGTGTTAGCCTTTGTGTACCACCCTAGAATGTTCCAGAAAGGCCTTTCTGCATGTGCCCTTGCCTCACAGGTCCTATCAGGGGTGGCTGGAAGACAATAATCCTTCTTCCTGGTTTTGTAAGTCTCTCATTGTCTTCAGTCTCTGCTTAAATGTCACTTTATTGCATTGTAGGAATGCTTCATATAAATAATAATTTATTCCTCCCCCAACCGCAAGCTCATTACCATCTCTCCCCTCCACCTGCTCTTTCGTCTTCAGAGCAGTTATTGCCACCTGAAATATTAAACATTAATGTAGCTAGTTTTTAAATTTACATTGCCTCTATGAAAACATAACTTCTACTGAAATGGGATACTTAGTCCCTGTTGCTACTTTTTTTAAACCCTGGGGCTTAGAACAGGGCCTGGCATTTGAAAGGTACTCAATAAGACTTTATTGAAAGTATGAAACAACTATAATACACCAAAATGCCTGGAGAAGACAGGGGTAAAGTCATGGCTATCTATAATCCCCCCATGCATGAGCACACACCCATACCCAGCATTGCCAGATGTTCTTCCAAAGAAGCTAGAAATCTGAATTTATGAAATAAATTTATATTATATAACATTGAGAATAAGACGATTCAACGAGCCATGAGCAGTATTTTTCTGTTAGGCTACTAGCTTGTGACCTTTGACCTCAGTGCTCTGTTTAGGTAAGGAGTCCCCAGGAGGGGTGGAGAGAAAGCTGCAGCATGTTTGTGCTACATGAAGGCAGCCAGAGGAAAAGAAAGATTCTACAAAGAAAGTGAAGAGTCATACTGACAAGAGACTAAGGGTAGGGTCAGAAGTCATTCCATTCAGGACTCCAGGCTGCTCTCTATGTCTGAACTTGAAGCAGGACACCAGTCTCAGCCATTCCCATGAGAAATGTGACCCAGGCAGGGGCTGCAGGCAGCCCGAGCAAATGGAGACAGCAAGTTTGGATGGTTTGCTCTGCAATGGGCCTTCTCAAGCCTTTTCTGGGAGTGCGGTGAGAATTCTAAAAATGCCTAAGAATAAACTTTTCCAGTCTAGAGGGTTGAGTGTTCATGATGACTTTCATTGAACGACAGAGGTTCCTAACATTCCTTCCCTCCAGTGGTCATCCTTACAGGCTACAGCTGCTACAACTTCTCAGCTAGACTTGTGACACAGAGGGCTAAATGGAAGATTGAAATGGAAGATTCAATCTGACCTGTAGCATTACTTCTGCTTCACTAGAGATCAGAAATTGAGGGAAGAAATGATCCCATAGAACTAGAAATGGGATAATTTAAGGGCCTAGAAGCAAATACTTACAGCCAAGATGAGACAGACAAGGCCTCACCTGTTGGACAGATGCTGTGGTTTGAATGTACCCCATTAAGTTTATATGGTGGAAACTTCATCCCCAACACAAGTATTGGACAGGAGCCTTGTAAGGAAGGGGTGATTAGTGGATCAATGTGCTCACTGCAAGAGTGGCTTGTTGTACAATGAGACTGTCTTCCTCTTGCTCTTTCCCTGTAGCTCCTTCTGCATTCTGCCACACAATGACATAGCAAGAAGGCTCCTGTCAGATGCTGATGTCATGCTTTTGGACTCCCTAGTCTCTAGCATTAGAAGCCAAATATATTTCCATTCATCATAAATCACTGTGTTAGGTATTCTATTACACCAGCAAAAAGCAGACTAATAGACACAGTGCATGCTCCATAGCTCCTCTCCTGTTTAGTATAGCTCCTCCTCTTTGTCCTTGACACAGGGATTATGTCAGGCCACTGAAGTCCAAATCAGGGAGCACAAAAGGTTCTTCTGGCCTTATGGAGTGGTTCACATAGCATGGATGTTAGCTTGGCTTCTTCAGAAAACAGAACCCAATGCAAAGACTTATATGCAAAGACACTCGAGGCCTTAGCCTAGACCTAGCAGACCCATCCCATACTTTGGTAGTGTGAATCTGTACTTTAGATTTCTAGTAGCTGGCTGTGTGTCTTACTACCTTTCGCTGAGGAATACAGGAAACAATCTAGTGTTTACTCACTTGGTATGATGAATAGCAAAGAGTATGCACATGTGCAAATGAGTCAAACTGAGATTTGGGACTCATCTTTGTGCTCCATATAACTGGTTTTGCATGTTTACCTGAGCATCACAGAGGGTCCAATAGACCCACACCACTCTAGGATATGTTAAAAGAAAAATTTTCTTTTGATTTGTCTGGTAGAAGTGTAGCCCAGTACAGAACAGCAGCACATGAAAAGCCAGATTTGTAAGTTTTGAAGGAGGTCAAAAGTGAATCATCAGATTACTCATGCAAGGACAATGAAGGTGATCCATCATAGTAAAATACATGCTTCCATAACAGAAGGGTGGTGTGGGTGGAGGATGGTAACACTGACACGGGCCATGGAGCCAAAGCTCCTGTGACAATGCAATGGAGCAGGAATCAGCTGATACAGACACAAGGAGTGCAGACCTTCTTGATTCAGAAAACAACAGGAGATAGCTTAGTGGCATAAGTGCCTGCCTGGAAAGCTTAAGGTCCTGAGTTTTATCCCCAGTGCAGAACAAACCTATCATGGAGAAGAAAACAGCAATGGGAGTACATATTTGATGAGTTAAAATGTTGAAAAATGGCCACACAACCAAATGTATCAATCCAATGTTAGAACAATGTCCAAAAATATAGTGAAGGTCTTGGCAGGGGTGAAATATATAGGGCAGAATGCCAGAACTGCCCTTCAGTGTCAGAGATTGTAACAGATGAAGCGCTACAAGATGCTGTGAAATAAACATAGGATGAAATGCAAGTAAAGCCTTCTGTATGCATCAATAGCCATGGTCAAAAATGTATTTATTATGATAGTTCACTAGCTGAGCGGAAAGCATCTGTGGGACTTCTGTATATAGCACAAATTTCTCATGGTGGTCTCAGAAATATCAAAGACTTACGGAAAAGTGATGGGTCAAAATATGACATAAAAATGTACACCCTTGTAGATGTGAAGACTTAGCATCCTTTCACTTTAGACATTTATCCTGGAGCTCAGCCATCAGGTTCTTACTCGTATAATAAGCCAAGTGAACAGGCTTATTGCTATGCTGTGAACAGGCTTGTTATTCTCATCTCCCAAGCTAACCAGAATGTAACCTTAAACAACTGGTTTACCAGTTTCCAATTGATTTTTGTTTGTTTGTTTGTTTGCAAACAGCCCAGAGTTGACCAGTGCAGGAACTGTACAAGGGAACAAAGCAGAAATTTCAAATGAAATGTTGCAATTTTAAAACAGAGAATTGTATAGTATAGTCTTCAAATGTCAGAAAGATATAACATTGGCTTTCTACATGGCAAAGAAAAGCAAACTGGTACTGCTGATGTCAACGTTCAACCATGAAGGAAATATTGATAGGGAAACAATGACAACAGAAGCCTGAGAGGGAAATTTTCAGCAACAAACCATTGTTGCTGAGTTATGCAGCAACTACGATGTCACTGGAACACAGACCATCAGTTGTGTTTTACTTGATACTAAATGTGTGTGACATAGTTTGATGGTGTACAAAGAAAATAAGGGCAAAACATCACAGAGAAATTTTCTTAGAGCACTGAGCCTGGAACTCATAAGAGATCATTATAGCAGAGGAAAACCAAAATGTTTCTGCCTGTGGAACTACCCCCAAAATCTATGGAGTACATCGGAGAGCAGACAGGTGAACAGGCAGGTCCAGCATATTTGTGTTGCTGTTTTAAATTTTGTAAGGAAGTACACAGCTGATGTGAAAATGTTGTTTATTCTGAACTCACAAGGTGTATTAAGAATTAAATGATTTAATTCATTGATATTTTATATTTCTGTAACTACACATTATATAATATGGTAAGAACCTCCTGAAAAGACAGCAACACCACTGAGATGTTCCACAAAAAGGCCAGGAAAGCAAAGGACATGTTGTCAGTGTGATGGATGCATGTGTAGGGTACGTGCTGATGCCATGTGTGCAGGCTGCTGGAGGTGTGAGTGAAGCACAGATTTTTTTTTTTTTTGGTAGAGTGATATTGGTATTTTTATTGTAGTTCATAGAGTTTATTTCTAAAGTTCTTTTTCAGATTTTGTACATCAAAAACCAGTCAATGTTGACAATTTTGATGCATTTTTAATAAACAGTAAACATTAAAAACATAATACTTTGTGAGTTTTTCCTATCAAGTGCTCATTGTTTAATATAATAAAACAATAATTCATCAACAGAAATGTTCTTGATGATAGTCTTATTTTTGTGATTTTTTTCCTATTAAGTGATCATTGTTTAATATAAATCATACTATTATATAGTTAATAATTCATCAACAGAAATTTTTTGTGGTACTAAGACCTTGTGCTTGCCAGGCAAGTGGTTATTCTACTGAGCTATCTCCCCAGCCCCTACAGAAATATTCTTGGTGAGTTAAGTCTTATGTCCCAAGGGCTACAAAATGTACATCCAGGAAGAGGAGCAGAAAGGTAAGAAATGGAGGAGCTTGTCTGTATGGGCATTGATTCCCAAGATGGTACAGAGTATCTTTTACCCAAAGTGTTTAGGATCAGGGCTGTTTTAGATTTCAGACATGTCTGAAGTTCAGAATATCTGCAAGATACATATTGAGAGATCTTGTCAATGGGCCCAAGACTAAACAGGAAATGCATAAGGAGTTCTATACACTTCTTATGCAGTTCTGTTCTGTCTCCCCCACCACACAATGCTGTGTCACCCTTGGGCTGGAGAATTCACAAAGAAGGGCCTTGTCTCCACTTCTGCTTTCCCAGGTCATACCGTCCATTCTGTCCTCACTTCCATCCCTAGGGCTTACCGGTGTTTCAGGGGAAAGTGCTGAGGTGTTTGTGAGGTGTTAAATGGGGACATGCTCCATAGGCTAGAGCTGGTGGAGGCCCCCGACTTGTGGACAAAGCTCCTCCAAGAGTCCTAAGGCCTGTGCACCAGTTGTGGTGACTTTGCTTAGGCAGATGTCTCTTACCACTCGGGGGAAAGCTGAACATTGGTGAAGTTGGCCAAGCTGCAGGCTTCCCCCTAACACACTAAGTCTGCAGTTGTTGGTTGTACAAACTGGATCCACAAGTACTTTGTCCAGGAAAAGTAAGAATCGTTTTGTCTTTCCTCAAGCCTACATCTGGTTTGAGATCAACTTAGCAGAAGGTCACTATTGCTTTGCAGATGAGTGTACTGTTTAAGACAGAGGTCTGTAAAAGTCAGACTGAAAATATTTTAACTTTGTAGACCACCTACAATCTATCTCTATTGCATCTTGTTTTTCTTTTTAACAGCCCTTTAAAATTTTAAGAATCATTCCTAGCCTGTATGCTGGACAAAAACAGCCACAGAGAGGACCACAGGCAAGTCAGAGATGTGCCAATCTCTAATCTGAGCAGCTGCCCAGTGGGCATGAGGAACAGCCAGACCCAATGTGCTCTTAGAAAAAAGGAAGAAGACAAAGGAAAGTTGGCAACAACAGGCCTGGGCATTGACTGTACACAGCTGAATCATACTCACAGGTGAGTCCGACCCAACTTCCAGGCTCACCTTTTCTTGGACCAAGGACCATAACTCATCTGCAGGTGGGGGAGACTTCCTTCTGACTCAAGTGTGTTTCCCTGCTAAGGGCCACAGGATCAGAACTGAGGTGAGAGGTAAAAAGAACTCTAAAATATACTTGTCAAAAACGTATACTAATTTTAAGGACTAGCCAGATAGCATCCCCAACATGTTGTGCTGGCCCCGACCCGGAGCACCCTGATTGATACTGGGCATGGTGGCGTGCACCTGTAATCCCTAGGGATGCTATAGAAAGTACCACAGGCTAGGTGGCCTAAACAACAGAAATTTATTTTCTTATCATTCTGGATGCTACATGTCCAAGAACAAAATGTTGGCAGGGTTGATTTCTTCTCAAGCGTCCCAGTTTATACAACGCCATCTATTTTCTCCCTATGTCCTCACATGGTTTTCTTTCCATTGGTATCTAAATACAGTTTTTTTGTTGTTGTTGTTTTGTTTTGTTTTGTTTTTTGCGGAATTGGGGATTGAACTCAGGCCCTTGTGCTTACCAGGGAATCACTTATTCCACTGAGCCATCTCCCCAGCCCAGTTCTCATAAAGATGAGTTATACTGTATTGCATTCCACTCTGTTGTTTAAAGCCCCTATCCCTAAATACACCACTAGGGGCTAGTACTTCACTCATAAAAACAGAAAACCATTGCTGGACTTCTCTCTTCCCCCAGACCTTGTTGAACATCTACAGCTAGCTAGATGCAGAAAGGTCGCTGTGGTGCCAGTGGAACTCGCTGGAGATTTGTTCTCTAGAATGTTCTACTTTCTCAGGGCCAGAGACAGCAGTCCCTGCAGAAACTTCTTAACAGAGAAATTCTGCTGCAAAATGACCTGAAGCGGGAGTCTGGGGAACCTGCTGCTCGCTGGTTGCTCTGACCACTAGGAACACAGTAGAAACCTAGGGGTTCTCACAGAGCTGGGGAGAGAAGTTGGTAACAAAGGGAGCTGGGAGAGGGCAACGTTCCCTGAAGGACAGTGATCATAAGGCATCAACAGCTGCCAGCTGCAGTTCACCCAAGTCTGTGGACTCTGGGTCTTACAGGTTGGGGGCGAGCGGCTTGCTCTGGGAAAGGAAACCTCAAGTTCGTAAGACTACAAAGGAAAGGATCGGCCCTCTCTGCCCTCCACTTTTCCAATTGGCGAGCCGCGGACACGGTGCCCGGCCTCAGCACACCTCGCTGCCACGTACCTAGCCCGGCACAAGGGGGCGCTCAATCCACGCTTGTCGGAGGCTCGGGGCGGAGGGAGCGCGAGGCGGGAATTCGCTCCAGCACAGTCTGGCGGGGACCCGCCCCCGGGCGCGCGGAAGGAAGCGAAGCCCGGCACCTCACGACCCTCGCGACCTGCGCCCGCCGGTCCAGAGCCCGCCGCGGGAAGGTGAGGCCGCGCAGGACGCGATCACCACAGACAGGGCGACGGGGCCGCGCCCTCGGGCCAAGGCGGGGAGCCGCCGCGCCGTCAGCGCCGCGGCCAGGTGGGCGCGCCGGGGCGCACAGCTTCCCCCGGGGTCGCGGGCGGCGGGGTCGCGGGCGGCGGGACCGCGACGTCTGCACACCTCGCCCCGCGAGCATGGCCCGCCCTGCAGAGGTCGCAGTGCGGAGTCCGCGTCCCTCGGCGCGCAACCTCTGTGGCGTCCGAGAGACCCTTGGCCGAGGGCGCAGCCAGAGCTAGGGGCGCGCGGCGGGATCCCCGCCTCCGACTGCCAAGCCCGAGCCCCCAGGCCGCGCCCTCCCGCCCCGGGCCTGGGTCGGCGGCCCCGCCCGCTCACGTCCCGCCTGGACGGCTCCTCCCCCGACGGGCCGCACGGGGCTTTTTACTTTCGATTTTACTAACGCTCCCGCGTACAGCCGTCTGCTCAGACGGAGACTGCGCTGCTGACAAGAGCTGGCCGCCCAGGCAGCGTGGGAACGGTAACGTGGTTCCTGGCGCCTCCTTGGTCCTGCCTTATCCGCCCGCGTCTCTTCCTGCCCACCGGCCCCCTCCCTCTGCCACCTGCGCTCGCGTGGAACCCGCTGGGGTGGGGGTGGGGCTGGCAGTGGAGGTCAGGGTAGGTGGGGGTTAGGGTGGGGTGGGAGGCTGAGTAGGGATAGGGGATCTGGATGGGTATGGGGGTCTGGGTGGGAAATCAAGGTAGGGGTGGGGATCAGGATCTGGATGGGGTGAGGACAACTGGCCCTGGGAGTTGGGAGGGGGCCCTCCATACCCTGAGAGAGTCCCTTTGTGGGTGGTTTCCCGCAGCTTCTCCCTGGCCTCCTCACCTGGGGTCTTAGGACACCCTGTAGCACTCAGACATGGCCAGGCAGGAAGGATGGGTTTAGACGTACAGTCTGGCACTGTGGGTAAGAGGGAGGTCCCCCTGTCAGACAGGCCTGGTACCCAAGGCCAGTTGCCAGCTGTCATCTGTGAGTTTGACCCTCCACCAGGTAGGAGTCTTATTAACAGCTCGTTGTGGCTACATGGGTGGAGGAGCGGAACTTGGGTGGAGGAGCAGGACTTTGGTGTTAAGCAGGGCTCTTCCAAAGCTGAGTATGTTTGAGCTCTTGTCATTTATGGGGGAGGGCTCTTCCACGTACCCAAAGTGGCAAAAAGGTAGGCAATACTAGGTTGTATGGGCCTTTGGTCTCTAGGCAGCTTTGCAACATTTTACGCTTGTGTTCAGCTTTCCAGTTTACCAGAAAAGAAAATGACATATCCATAGTATGGGGTGAATTATTAACAGACCTTTTCCCAGCACTCTAGGTCAGGTAGCCTTGATTCTAGTTTCCTTATAGGCAATTTCCTCCTTTGGATTATGGACACCCTGATCTCTTCATTACTGCTGCCCCTAGGTTTATGACTCACCTCTCCTATCTATAAACAGTGGCATTAGGCAAGTTCCTTCACCTTCCTGTAGAAGTGGAAGTTTCTTTTCAAGATGGGGCGAAGGCTCCAGTCTCAGCAGAACTGTGAACACCAGGTGGCACCACGCATCACTTGAGTGCCCTGTAGAACCCTCCCCCTACCCAGACCAGAGGCAGGAGGAAGGTGTGGAGGTGTGGAGGCTCTATCTACTCTTTGACCCTTTCAGGAAAAATGTGTATTTGGCCAGGGGGTCAAAATTGTATGATGACATTTCTCACAAAAGAAGCAGCTGCAATTTCATCTGGCCCTGTGGGGAAAAAGTTCAGGCAGTGGCTGGGAAGTGATTCTATACTCAGCTGTGTGCCAGGTTTAGAAACTAATCAGGTCTAGAGATAATAATTACAGAAGTCTTTTTTTTTTTTTTTTTTTTTATCTCTACAAAGACTTTAAAATGTTAATATGGTGCTAAAATATCAGTGGAAGTTGACAGTTGACTCCAATATTGGAGTCAATGGTGACACTAGAGAATATTGAATTCTTAGACTGAACCACTCTGGACCAAGCACTTTCCAAGCATTGTGTGGCCAGTCCTCAACAGCCACCTGAGACCGAGTCCCTGGCATTTTCCCATTTGGCAGGCCACTCTTAAGAGGAGTTGAGCCTTTTTTCCAAGGTTTTCAGGCTAATACATCAAGAGAGCTGGTTCCATCCACATCTGCTGGTGTCCACATCTGAACTCTTAACCACTCTCACAGGTCCCTGAGGGTCTGTTGTTTGGCCAATAGTTTGTTCAGTTCCATTTATGAAGAATTATTTGTTGGGCAACTACTGAAGAACCCGCAGTAGATGGCATCACACATCTGAGGAGAGATAACATTGCAAGTCAGGAAGACAGAATAGGCAGGGGGTGGTGAGGCCTGATCTCTGATAACAACTTTCTTGACAAAGCACAGGAACCACTTCGAATCCTCCTAGAACTCCCCTTGCTGGGGCAGTAGCAGCAAGACCGCATCACTACTGGGTTGCATCTCTTAAGACCTCCCATTTCGTAACATCACCATGCTGGAAACCAGATTGCAACATCTGAACCCTCTGTAGCAATGAGTAAAAGTCATTTAAAGAAGTGTTAGATGTATTTACTAGTGGGATAATCAACAACTCTTGACTAACACAGATACAAGAAAATACTACGAGGAAGGCCTTCTCCAGTCAGCACAGCGGATCTGACTTGGGCTGGGTGTCCTAGGGGCACTGCTGGGAGGATAGAAGGAAACCAGGGGTCCAGACCAAGTGCTGGCCTGGCCAAATGGCCTCACCGAGGCCAGGCAGTCCCCCTCTGGGCACTTGGGGTGGTTCCAGAACTCAGACACAGCCCCCTAAGAATAAGGAAGCATCTGAATGATAAGTTTTAGAGATGTAGGAATCAAGTCCCCACTGCTGACTTAGGTCATCAGCAGGAACACATCCTGCCACCCTAAACAGTGAGGTTTATTTTATTTTATTGTGTTCTTTTTTTTTTTTTTTTTTTTTTTTTTTTTTTTTTTTTTTTTTTTTTTTTTTTTTTTTTTTTTTTTTTTTTTTTTTTTTTTTTTTTTTTTTTTTTTTTTTTTTTTGGTATAGGGACTCAAACTGAGGGCTTTGCATTTGCCAGACAGGCAGGCTATGCCCCGGCCCCACCCTAAACAGTGTGCAGTGCTCCCCCCCACCAGATGCTGCAGGCCTCCCACGAAAGCCCCAGTGTAGAGGGAGAGCTTCCCACACGGAGCCTTTTTTGTGACTACAGAGCCTAGTTCCACGTCTCTGTAGCTAAGGCCCCTTGTAGCTGGGAAGGAGGGGACCTGAAGCTGCCCTCTCCTTTGTGCGACATTCAGATGTTCTCTGCCACATTCCCCACCCCAGCTTTTCTGCCTCCATCTCCAGGTCTCAGGACAATTGCTTTCTCCTGAGATTGCACCCAACGCCTTTGTGGCTCATTGATGCCCCTTTGTGACCAATCATTGTCTGCTCAAGGGACATGTAACATGGTTTTTCACTATTGTGCCACTTTTCATCAGTACCTGCCCCTTGCTCCCCCATCAAGCCAGGGCCAGGTCACTTGGCTCACAGGTGTGTCAGCGCCCTAGGGCCTTGGACTTGCAGGTTATACTTAGTGAATGAATGAAAACAAAGAGGGGTCTCTGAAGTTCCCAACAATCCCAACAATATTGAAATAAATGTTTGGATTTCTTAACAGACTTTATTAAGGTACAATTGACCTAAAAATACTGTGCATATTTAACATATAGATGTATGTTTGGAGCTAGGTATATACACCTATGAAATGTAATTCGCCATCAACATAGCCAGCATTTCCTGAAGTTTCCTCCTATTATGCGTGTGTGTTTAGGCACTTAACACTCTAGTTTCTCAGGACATTTTACTGTACCATGTGATATTGTTTGCCGTAGACACTGTTGTGTGTAGTAGATCTCCAGAGCATGTTCATCTACTGTAAGTAAAAACCCTGTGTCCTTTGACTGACACTGCTCCACTCCCCCTAACCCCTGGCAACTACCATCCTGTTCTTTATTTCTTTAAGCTTGACTATAAGATGATACCCATAAGTAAGATAATATAGTGTTTGTTTTTCTCTGCCTGGTTTATTTTATTTGACATATGCCATCTAGATCCATGTATCTTGTCATAAATAGTAACATTTCTTTTTTTTTTTTTTTTTTAAGGGTGGATAATATTCCTTCAGTTTGTGGGATAGACCACTTGTTTAACATCCCATTCCCCTGAGCCTGGCTACCCCAGTGATGCATCCTGTAATCTCAGCACTTGGGAGAATGAGGCAGGAAGATCCTGAGTTTGAGGCCAGCCTGGACTACTAGCAAGACCTTGTCTAAAATAGGTTAAATTAATCAAAGTTGAGCTATTGACAGTTGTTTAGATTGTTTTTCTATCTTAGCTCTTGTTAATAAGGCCATGATAAGCAAGTCATACAAATACACTTATGGGCTAATTTCCATCCCTTTGGATAGAGACCTAGAAGCGGGGCTGTTGGGTCATACAACATTTCCATTTTTAATTTTTTAAGGAATCTACACACTTTTTCCATAATATGCCAACAGCATAAGATGATTCTCTTGTCACACACATCTTCACCAAAACTTCTTTCTTTTCAGTTTTATCATCCCAACAAACATAAGTCCCTAGCCCATCGTACATTTCATTCGCATTTCCCACATGCTGAGTAGCTTGAAACTTTTCCCTATGCTTGCTGCCCATTTATTTGAGTGTTCTGTAGAGAAATGCCAGCTCCAGTGTCTTAGTCACCATTGTAAGAAAAATCTGAGGTGATCAACTTGGAGCAAAGGCCTGTCATGGTAAGGTCACAGATCCTGATGGCATTTCCCTTATGGCTGGCAAGAGAGGAGAGGCAGGGCCTGAGCTCTCCCTGTTCCCAGGAAGGCACTGCAGCTATGACTTGCAGGCCTCCTGCCAGGGCACACCTTTCTTTCACTACCTCTTGGTAGAACCCACCTGGAGGCCGAGCCCTACAGGGACATTCCACTTCCAAACCAGCAGTCTTTAAATTGCATGGGTTTTTGCTTTTCAGCTTTGTGAATTCCTTGTATATTTTGAATGTTAACCCTTGATCAGATGCAAGGTTGTGAAATATTTTCTCCCATTCCGGAAGTTGCATTTTCATTTTGTTGAGATGTCCTGTTTTGCTATGCCAGCTTAGGGAAGGGTGATGTGAAGTGATGCCCCTCCGTCCTTCATCCCTGCACGCCTGCACCAGTGTCTGCGTCTACCAGGTGTGCAGGAGCCTCGGTAGACTCTGCTCTCGTAGAAGTGTTCTTATCCATGGCCACTGCCACGGTTGTCCTGTCCTGCATGATGGGGGCGGGAATCACCTCTGCTTCCTTCATGCTGATGTATTTCTTGCTCTTTCTGTAATAGTCACATTTTTTCATTACATCCTAAATTCTTCTTGTAATATTAATTTTACCTCAAGTCAAGACTTTACAGATTAAACCTAGTGGCTTTTTCAGGTGGACTTTGTAAACCTTTGACTCATTAATTTTCACAGTACTTGCCAAATGCTTTGTGAATCCACTTTGAAAGGTTGTAACAGTATGTTGGGGCTGGGGAGATGGCTCAGTGGAATAAGGGCTTCCCTGGCAAGTGCAAGGGCCTGAGTTCAATCCCCGGTTCTGCCAAAAAGAAAGAAAGAAATGAAAGGCAACAGTATGTGGAGGAGAGACAACAAAGACTGTCAAGCACTTTCTGTGTGCCTGGCTTTCTGTTTATCTGCTCTGTGGATAGGTTTATCTTTCTCTCTTTTTGGTTGGGTATCAGCAATTGAAGCCCGGACCTTAGGCTTGCCAGGCAGGTGCTTGTGCCACTGAGCTGTATTCCTGGCCTTCTCTCTTCTTGAGGAACATTTTGAATCCTAATCTGAAAGATCTGCCCCGAACCCCAAAACATGTTGGTGGCACAGTAGGCAGACCCATAATGTGTAGATGGACACACGTCATGGTTGCTGTGGCCCCATGGACTCTCGCACCCTCTGTCCTCTCACCCCCAGTTCACCTGGAAGCTGAAGCCATGCTTTGTCCCCATGGATACTCTCCGAGCTGGGTTCGTCCTTCCTACCTCCAAAAGTCATTGTTTGTACTCTGAACACAAGAATACAGTGGTTGGTAAAATAGATACCTTGGTTTCCAGCCAAGTGGAATCAGCCCCAGGGAGGCCTGACGGATATGCAGAACTGAATCTGGCTCAAGGGACTCGGAGGTTGAAACAGGAATAAGGACAGGTTTCTCTTTGTTGCTGAACGTATGTCCCCACCCACTGCTGAGGATGGGACTTGATTTGTGAGATGCAAGTCTGATCCAGCTTCTCTTGAGTGACTTACTCCCGCTTATTCCTTTTCCTTGGAGCATTTCTTCCCGCCTTCCACTCAAGTTTATATTTAATCAGCACCTTCTGTTTGCCAGATGCCTCTGCCTAATGAACTTACGTTGTCCTGAGGGAGGTGAGCAGTTGGCAGAGCTCAGAGAAGACAGCTTGATGGGGAGGGGTTGTGTAGTGGTGAAATGTGGGGCTGAGCAGCCAGGGAACAAATGGTTTTGGCTTTGGGGGCCACCATCAGTTGACTCTAGGGTGTAAATGTCTGGGCAGGGCTGGGCTCCAGTAATGCTCTATCCACGAAATAGGCCCTGGGTACCATGATTAGGTGAATGGGTTAAGATCTGAACTTTTAGACAATGGCCATCTCTTGAAGGCACTTGAGCCAGAAAATATTTTGACAGAAATCTGTTCTTGTAGGACCATCTGAGACATAAAGGCAGCTATACCCTAGGTTGCTGCAGTTTCTGAATTGTCTCTGAACAGTCCTAGGCAAAGGGTGGGCCCTTCATGACCTGCTGAGAATTTGGGGAGTTCTGTTTGTGATAACTCATGCGAGACCTCTCTCTGTTTCCTCTTTGTGTCCACTGAACATTGAACAAAAATGCACCTGCTGAATTAGAAGCTCCCCGAGGATAAGGGCTTTGATTTTTCCTGGAACAATGATTGGAGCACATTGGTGGTTCGATAACTCAGGAGCTTAACTGCACTCAGCACTGTGCTTAGTTTAAAACGATGTCCTCTAGTGAATGTCACTTAGAAATGTCACAGGACCAGTGATGTCCATGAATACCGACTTTCTGATGTATTTCTGCTTTTCCCAGATGGCAGATGATCAGGGACATGCAGGAGAGCAGGGAGCCGGAGAACCTGCAGGGACAGATGCTACTGATGCTAAGCCAGACCGGACCTCATTTGTGCCATCCCTGCTAAAGTAAGTTCCCTTGCTCTCTGTATCAGCTGTCCCTCTTGGATCTCCACCTTTTCCAGGACATTCAGGGAAGAAGACCCATGCTGTGCATGGTGAGAGGTCCACCCAGGACCTTGTGGGCAGAACGTGACAACACTGGGGCATGAGTTCCCAGCTTGGAGCTCGCAGCCTGAGCCCTTTATTTTGCAGAAATATTGAGGTTTTTCCTGTTCTAGTCCTTAGGAGAGGTAATGTGGCTTGGATGGTCTCCTACATTCTGGCCATTTCTTATTTTTTAGCATGACTGATGTCCAGATTGTTTCACATCATCAAAATAAATGCTAAGCATCCTCAGGAAACATCTAAAGTAACTACCGTTTTCTGAAACGCTTACTCAAGTACATGAAATGTAACACATGATTGTTGGATTATTAAACAATTTGGAGCTAGAAAAATGGCAGTTTAATGTCCTTTTCTTTCAGTCTGAGAAATGCTGTTTGTTTCCCCTTTGGGGGGACTTGACTGTGCATGTAGCAAATGATATACTAGCTGATAGGTTTTGACGGTGTTGCAGCAGAGAATTGGGCAGAAGGAAAAAGGGAAAGGGGCTTCATTATTTTGGAGGACAGAGAAAGAATTTGGGAAGATAAGGAATTCTCTGGATTGGAACAAAGGGAGGCTGAGACTTTTATGGCCTTTTGCCAGGGGTGGGGTTTGAGGGAGATGTTTAGATAACATCCAAGGAGCTGATTGGGGCCTTCCCTGAGGTGGTGAGAAAGGTGAAAGGTGGTGGGAAGCTGCATCCTGCATCCTGTGCTGAGTTGGAGAAGAAGGGGAAAGGTGGTCTCTGGGAAGATAAGCTGTTGTTTTAAGGGCTTCAGCCATATTGGATGACCACCATAATAATTCAGCAATTCATACTAAGGCCAGAACCTATCTTTGCCATCTTTTGGTTGTTATAAAAGGGGTAAATGTGTCTCTTTTTATTATTATTGTTATTATTATTTTTATTGAAGAACAAATAGCAATGAGACAGTTTCAAAACAAATTAACAGGACAGATTCAGCAAATCAATACATTGCAAAATGTTTTCGTAATGTTTCGGGGTCGTACAAGGTGCATACATGATATTATACCTACAGGCATTATTATAGCAGATGTCTCTAATCAGTGAATGAAGAGAGTGCAGCTATATACCTATCTTATTTCTCTATAGCTGATTTATATCACAGATTCGACAGTTAACACCCTTTACCTTGTTATCTCCCCAGTGTCTGTCCATAGTACTTGAAGCCAACATAATATCTTGTCCAACCACTATTAGTGCAAATGGTAATGTGTCTCTTAGACTGCTTCCTGCTGAACAGGGGCGTAGTCTTGGGGGTGAGGGGAGTTGACAGGATGGTGGTTCACGCCCATGTAGAAGTTAGTGCCAGGCATCTCAGCTAGTACTAGAAGTTTATCATTAAGTGACAGCACGTTAGGAGTACATGTCATCATGATTAAAGGACACAGGAAGGGAAGCGGGGGGGTGGGGGTCTATGATCTGATTGTCATTTTACCATGACCATGTTGAAGAAGAGTATCGATCTTTAGTTGTTGATATCCTTGTGAGGAAAATGAGTCAGGGTCATCTGTACTACTGCAACACAACTGTATAGATTTTGTTCAAGTAAGCTTTTTGTCTCTTGTGTTAGTGTGTAAGTATGTGGAGACATAGAGTCTATCTACCAACTGTGTTGTCTGTAGTTCTTTAGAAAGAGAGGCTGCTGCCTGAAAAGATGGTTTCTTTTTATGTCATAAAATGCCCACCTAAGAGTCACTGTATTGTGACCCTGAAAAGAAGTATATAGGGTAACAGGCTGAGTTGGGTTGGGTAAAGAGAGAGCTGGGGCCCTTAGGAGGGCCTGTTGTAGGTTGTGAAAGCAGGAATGTTTAGGAGCAGTGCGGTCAAGGGACTCTAACAAGGAACATTTTGATGTTTTATAGAGGCAGTGCTAGAGAAGCAAAGTTGGGAACCCAGAGGCAGGAGAAATTAGCCAGACAAAGGAAGGATAAAACCTATTATTTTGTGGTGGGCACCTGAAGGTCATGAAGAAGGGCTTTGTGGAAAGCAGTGACTGTATGAGTAGTGGGAGTGAGGGTGAGTCTTAGATATTTGACTTTTGGTGAAGTTATCCGAGCTTTAGAGGGAGAGAGACTGTATAAGCTGGTCCTGACAGAAAATTGAGAAAAGTAGCTGTTTGTCTGAGGGCCAGGGCATGAGAGGGGGAGCAAAGGAAGAGGTCACCGATATATTGAAGGAGTGGCTAAGCTACAGATCAAGGGTCTCAAGATCAGCAGCAAGAGGTTGGCTAAAAAAGTGAGGACTATCTCTGAACCCTTGAGGCAGGACTCAGCAGCAAGAGGTTGGCTAAAGAAGTGAGGACTATCTCTGAACCCTTGAGGCACGACTGTCTATGTGAGTTGTTGAGATTGGAGTGTCTGGATCAGTCCATGAGAAGGCAGAGGTCTTGGCAATCAGGGTGTAAGGGAAGGGCAAAGAAGGCATGCCTAAGGTCTAGCACAGTAAAGTGAGCAGTGGAAGGAGGAATATGAGAGAGCACAGAGCTTTGGTACTACTGTGTGAATAGGAGTAACCACATTACCAATAATTCTGAGATCTTGAACTCAATAATTGGAGCCATTGGGTCTGAGTACAGAAAGAATGAGGGCACTATATAGTGAGTGGGTAGTTCTAAGGAAACTATTGGTAAGGAGGCAGAGAATGATGGACTTGAGCCTCTTTGTTTGAGGGCTGCTGGGTATTGGGGAATGTAGGGAAATGCTGTGGGATCTCTGAGGCACGTTAGCCTAGAAACAGCATGTGTGGTACGAGTGGGACTGAGAAGTGTCTCAGAGTATGTGGTCAACAAGAGAAGAGGGAGGGAGGAGCTAGCTGTACACTGAGGTTGTGTTTGTAGGATGTACACTGTGGGAGAAGAGAGGTGAGAGAGAATTGGAGCTTTTGGAGGAGGTCTCTCCCTGTGAGAGGTATGGGACATGTTGAGATCACAAGGAAATTAAGAGTGAAGAACAGTGTCAGAGGTCAGCAAGGAATGGGCCTGTCTAAAGGGATCATGTAGTTCGGCCATCAATACCCGCTGTGGAGACTAGAGCTAATAAAATGATTTTAGAACTCAAGGAAAACACTGTATGTGGCCTCCGTGTCAGCAAGTACAGAGGTTTTGTTTTGTGTTTTTTTTACCTGAGATGTCCAGCGAGACTCGGGGCTCTCGACAAAGGAGCCTCGATGTAGGCCGTGGAACCTCAGCTCTGTTGCTGCTATTCAGTGGCAAGACCAAACAGTTCAAGTGTGTGGATCTGGTTGTAGCGAGATTTCCTGTGAGGGCAGGGAATTACCCGCTCTCTGGCGGACAGGGCAGTCGCATTTCCAGTGACCCTCGAGCTTGTAGATGTCCCAGTGATGGCTGCAGGCTGGGGCCGGCTCAGGCCCAGTGTCCCTCTTCACTGCGCTTGTCTCAGATGGCAGCACTGTTCAGGCTCAGCATTACCTTGTCAAGGTCCTGCTTTGATGGGAGTCCCCAGTGTCGCAGCTAAAAGTTGTCAGTGTCTGTGTTAATTTTAGTCTCTATTATTGAAGACATGAAAAGTTAGATTAAGTTTTCCTGTGGAGTTTGAGGGCCAAGATTTGTCTTGAATGTCAAGAACAGACAGGGATATAAAATAGGAATTAATAATAATTTTTTTTTTTTTTTTTTAGGACAGTCTCGGTCTACATTAGTATACTTAGTTTGGAGCAATACACTTATTAGAATTTTATCTGAGTTTCAAAGTGTAATCAGAGAACTATTATTCCTTATCAACCGTAGATGTTTTAGCAGTAAAATCCCTGTAGAATGTTAATGGACAACAGTTATATAATTTCATAGAGTTCATTTGACATCGATAGGCATACATAATGCAGCGTAATAGTCATACAAAATCCCCATTTTGTTGCTGCAACTTTATTTATTTGTTTATTTATTTACTTATTTATTTTATTGGAGCCAGGGATTGAACTCAGGCCCTTGTGCTTGCCAGGGAAGCGCTTATTCCACTGAGCCATCTCCCCGGCCCTGCAACTCTAAATGTACATAGAATATGTATTATATAAGTCTTAGTTATAAATTATTATTTGGCTGGTGATCTCATATTGGCTTGACAGGAACCTCTTATAAATACCTGGAGCATAAGAGAAAGGCATATGCTTAAGTCTGAAAGAAAATTTATGTTGTAGCATGCAGTATTTTAGAAGGCATGAATATGTTTAATATATTAAGCATCTTTTATGAGAAAACCTTATTTTGATTTTTGAAAAAAACCTTGTCTTTTAACCAGTGAACAAATTATTGGGGGGCTCTCTATTGAGGAACAAAGGTTGACCGCCCTCCATTCATCAATCAAGAGTCCTGGCCAACAATCTTCCCCATTTTAATGGTTTTTATTTAATTATAAATTAATTTTGATATTCCCTAGACCAGCTGGTAAATCAGGAGAAAGCATGCTTTTAAGTCTGTGTTTTAAAGCTCAAATAAAAAGGAACAGCTATTTACAGAATGACATAAAAACAAACAAGTACATACAAGACACATAGTCATCTTTATAAAAATGAGAGTGTACCCTAATATATTTCTGGCCAGGTTAATTATGATGACCTTTTTAAGTTTGTAATTATGAGAGACTAGACTAGTCGGAACTTTTGTAAGTCAATTAGCAGAGATCTCTTTGATGGAAAAAAAAAGGGGGTTAACAAAAAAAATAACCTCTTATTTATCTATATGTTTAGGTCTAATACAGTGTATCAGGTTTGAGTGGGAGCAAGCAAACAGCAGAGTTTAAGGGCAGGTGCAGCACAGTAGACAAGCACTGGTAAGATAAGTCCTAGAACCTAGGCTGTCTGCAGAGGTGGGGGCCAGGGAGTGAGGGGAAAAGAAGGGAAGCATCAGGCTGCACTGGAAAGGACCATGTGCTCCTCTCTCCTGGGCTGTTATCTTTTGTTTAGCTTGATGGCTAACAGGGAGGGGGACACACTGTTGGAGAAAAAGAAGTTATTGGTTGATATTTCAGAGTTGAGATTTTTTTGGAGAAAAAAAGGACTGTGATTGGATTGTAAATTGGGAAGGGGGCTGGTGAGGAATGTAGACTGACTGAAGAGAGGAAGGCAAGGAGGGAGGAAAGGCCATCTCTGTAGTCCCTGAAAGTTAAAGAGGTTTAAGGATAAATTAGAAGCAACCGCTGTGGCTGAGGCCAGGCCGGATGTTGCGGGGGGGTGCGGTGAGGACTCCTGTGGCGGGTTCTGCGGTTGGGGGTGTAGGCCGATCTGGTCTGACTGAGAGAGATTGTTAGGCGGGGGAGCTGTCTCTAGTTTAAGCACCTGTGGAGTGAGAGAAGTTGAAGGAGGAAGGAAGGGACAAGTGAGGGATTTGTCCTCAAAGAAAATAAAGCCCAAATACAGGGGATATCCTGTTGTTTGCCGGTGTGGTGACAGAGGTTTTTTAAACTTTGGAGAATTAGTGGATCAAAAGTTTTTCTATAGGCCACTGGGCTTTACCATCTAGCTTATATTGTAGCCAAGCTGTCTTGACAGTAGGTTAATCCCTTAGTTATCACAGCCTCCCAAAGGCTTATGGACCAGGCATCACAATGGGGTGTCTTTTGGGGGCTGGGAACGAGTATTTCCCATGGTGACCAAATTAAAAGGTGAGCCAAAGATTAGGGCAAAAGCCTGACATCACTTCCCACTAAAAAGCTGTCGTTTTGAGCCAGAAGGAAAAAGGGAAAGGGGCTTCCTCATTTTGGAGAACACAGAGAGAATTTGGGAAGATAAAGAATTCTCTAGATTAGAACAAAGGGAGGCTGAGGCTTTTATGGCCTTTTGCCAGGGGTGGGGCTTGAGGGAAATGTTTAGATAACACCTGAGGAGCTGACTGGGACATTCCCTGAGGTGGAGGGGAAAGGTGAAAGGAAACTGCATCCGGGGCTGAGTTGGAGAAGAAGAGGGGAAGTCTCTGGGAAGATAAACTGTTGTTTTAAGGGTTTCAGCTGTATTGGATGACCACCATAATAATTCAGCAGTTCATACTAGGGCCAGAACCTATCACTAGCCACCTAGCAGAAAGAAGTAAATGTGGAAAAAAAAAAAAAAAAAAAACAACTCAATTAGGATTTGCCACATGTTGTGAAAATACACATTTTTTCTTGTACTTTTTTAAATTCATTAAAAGAGAAAGTTTATTTATTTATTTATTGGTCTTTACAGTTTTGAGACAGGGTCTTGCTGAGTGGCCTTTGCTCACCCTGCCTCAGCCTCCCAGCATGCCATGCTGCCATCACAGGTGTGCAGCACCACTGCTGGCTGGAAAGCTTTGTTGTTGTTGTTGTAAACTAATAAAGAAAAAAAAAATCTAATAAAGTAGGGCCGGCCAAATAGCTCAGTGGATTGAAGCACCTGCAAGCAGGCACAGAGGCCAGGGGTTTGATGGGCCTGCTGTGCTGGCCCCGCCCCCAGGGTACACTGAGATGACAATTGAGTCTGGGCATGGTGTCGCACACCTGTAATCCCAGCTCTTGGGGGTCTGTAAATGGGTAGATCACTACAAGTCTGATCTAGTAGTGAGACTGAACACCCTGAAGACACTTCCCTAAAATACAAAAGATAAAATCTAATAAAGTGTCATCAGATTTCAAATTAATCACTTCAGATTTTCAGATACCTTTTTTTTTTTTGGTCAACAATTCATTTACTAATTAAATGTGCATGGACTGGCAGAGAGTGGCTCAGCCCCGTGGGCCTCTGTCTGGAGTTGATCCCCCTGCCTCCCACACCCAGCTCCCCATAGGGCTGTCTGTAGCCACTGTCCTGGCCCAGGGGTGTAGGGACAGCCCTGGGGCTGCAGCTGGAGGCAAGGTCTGTGCCACCAGTCCGTGGCTTTAGAGGGAAGGCCGGAGTGGAAAAGGTAGTGAAAGGCCTTGGCAGGCCAGCGACTTGACCTGTTCAGTGGACTCTGGGAGGAGCACCGGCTGGGCCAGGGCAGGCACCCAGTGAGGAGGAGATGGGCTAGGTGGGCAGCCAGGTGTGACAAGGGGACTCTGTGGCCAGAGAGGATGGAAAAGAACAGATGAAGGGTGTCCTCTGGTTATGCACACAGTGTGACTGGAAGCGTGTGTGACCCTAATTCGGGCCCAGACTGCCCAGTCAGCCTCCCCAGAGACCTCATAGGCTGGGCAGCGCAAGTGTCCTCCCCAGAAGTGTGGGTGGGACAGTTCGGACACCTCCTTGCCTGGCTTTTTCCTCGCTGCCACTAGATGGCAGGACAGCACTGCCCAAGTCCCTTCTGTGATCCCTGTGCATCAGCTCTTCTCTGCCTTTCATAAAATTTACGTAAGTTAAAATGTTTTCTAATTTTCTGATTATTGGGTAACATTTAGGAAACACAGCAGGGCACAAAGGAAAAATACTTGAGATATTTTAAAAATCTGTAAAGTCCTTAGGTTTTTAAAAAATTATTTAGAGGAACTCAGAATGGATACACCATGCATTTCCTATAAACCCGTTTATACCAAGGCCTAGTGTCATCGGCGCCCTTGAAGAGGGGTTCTTTTGCCCTAAACGTAACTCAGGCGTCCAGCACAGATCCCTGCTACCCACGTGGGCCATGTGATCCTTCCTTGTCCTGGACTTAAAGTCAGGTTTTTGTTATATTTGTTGGCGCATGCATGCGTCTCTGCGCACATATGTGGGTAGTACTGGACATGACACCCAGAGCCTGCAGGCTGAGCTACATCCGCAACCCTTTATTTTTACTTTTATGACATGATCGCCGAATTGCCCAAGTTGGGGTCACACTTAGGATCCTCCTGCCTCAGCCTCTCGGAGCACTGGGATTATTGGCCCGCACAGCAATTCCTGGGTGAGTCAAGTTTGTGTTGAATGCCTAAGGGTCACTACAGAAAATAATAACATTTCCGAGTTGTCAGATACATCCTAGAAGCTGGAAGCAGCTGGGGAGAAAAGAGGCAAGGAAGAACTGGAATGGAAAGGGACCCTGAGCTGTAAGAGAGGAGGCACTGGGGCAGTGGGGGTTCCAGGGAACAGGCAGACAAGGCCAGAACAGGCAAATGAGGGTTCTGCTGGGGTGGGTGGAGCCACCACATATGGGCATTGGTCTTTTTTTTGTGGGGGACAGGGTCTCAGTATGCAGTTCAGGCTGGCCTTGTACTCACTCTCGTAGCTTCCAGGCTGGTCTTGAAGTCCAAGCGATCCTCCTGCCTCAGTTTCCAGAATGCTGGGATTATAGGCTTGTGGCACCACACCCAGGTCTATGGGTGTTGTCCTTGATCTCCTAAGCCAGAGAGCCCTGGTAGGGTCCAGCACTGTGGCAGCAGGAAGATGCTGTCCTCCAAGGCTACATCAGCAACTTCAGAATCAGCTCCTGTCCGAGCTCTGCTTGGGGTCAGAATTCAAGGAGCTAGAGGCCAAGCAGCAAACACACTTCACGCAGCCATTCATTTCCCCATCCTTCAACCCAAGGAGGTGCCTGCGGAAGGGTCTCTGTCAGAATCCCACCTCAGGAGACAAGAAAGCCTTGTTTTCATGTTTTGCTAAGCTCCTGTCTTGTGAGGCCCTGGCCCAGAGCACAGGGGCTTTTCCTCTGGTGTCGTCTTGGTTTGCCTCCCCAGAGAGTGTATACTAAGGGCCACTTGATAATCATTTTCTCTCATGATTGAGCTTCTCAGTACATGTAATGTTTAAACAGAGTCCTACAAAGGAAGATCAGGTGGCTGCCTTTCATGCAGGGAAGGAAAGTTATTTCAGAGGAAGAGTTTATTGTCGCCAATCAGAGCTAGCCCTGCACTGACTCCAGGGCCTGTGCTCCCAATGGACATACCCTGGGTGGTGACGCCATGGACTGGAAGAGACCAGGTCAGGTCCCCTGTGAAATCCATCCTGAGATAGACCTAGGGCATTTGCTTTCAATACAGTAAGCTTCACATTTGGTCTCCAGAGTACCAGACACCTCCCCGAGATCTGTCACTGAGAATTATCAGCTTCCCACATTACCTGAATATACCTGTGGAGGAAGAAGTTACAGACTTACAATGTTAAAATTGGAATTTGACTCTCTTCTTTTATGAGCAAGGTCAGTAAGACCAGAGAGAGGTGAAGTGTTTCTTCTCTAGTTACCCAGCAGGATCAAGACTAACACAGATCTAGCCAAGGGTCCAGCATCTCCACCTTTATGTCACATGCCAGCTATTAATGCAGTGGCACTGAACTGTTGAACTGTACTCTTCAACAGCAATTTTTTTCTTCCACCCATGTGTGTCAGGGGGCTTAAATCTTCAGACACACTGCATCTTTTCTGATTCGCATTGGCTGAGGGAAGGTGCGTGGGCAGCTGCTGCTGCAAGTCTCGCAGTGATCCTTACCAGGGGGGCTGAGGCACATCTCAGGGCTGCACGTCCCACACCACTAAAATGGATCACAGAGTCCTGGAACCGTGAGGCTATCACTGCTGCTGTGTAGCACACCTGTAGGCAGCTCAAGTTCTAGCACTTCCAGAAGGAAACGTATGACAGGGAAAGGAGAAAAGAAGGGAGGGAGCTGAGTAATCAGGCTTCCGTAGTACCCGAGTCCGCCTTCTATTGCCGTAACAGGATGCTCGAGTCTGAATAACCAGGAAGAACAGAGGTTTCCTTTGCCCATGGTCCTGGAATCAGGTGTCTAGGAGCTTAGTGCCAGTAGCCAAACAGCTTCTGCTAAGAGCCATGGGCTGCTTCAACTTCTGGCGAAGGCAGAAAAGAGCAAGCAGGCATGTGGAAGAGGGGACAGAAGGGCCCACCCATACCATACCAGCCCACTCTCATGAGGCTAACCGGGATCCCAAACTACACTACCCATTCAAGAACCTGGCATTCCAAGATAATGACCCCTCCCAGGTGCCAGGGCCGCAGTACTGCCCCACTTGCGGTCAGATGTCAGCATGAGTTTTGGTAGGGAGACCACATCCAAGCCAGAACACACGCTAATCAGACATTCATTCATTCAGTCATTCATTCATCTTTAAGGGAGGAAAGCTTTATAAAAGAAAAATAGAAATACGGAATTTCACTAAACAAAATAATAGGAATTCAACAGTGGTTGCTCCATTACATAATATCATCTTTAAATTAGTTTAGATTAACAGATATAAACATGCAAAATTGGATTTAAAAAAGTATAAGAAGTTAAAGAGAAGACTGCTGTGCTGGCCCTGCCCCTGGGGTTTGCTGAGAGGGCAGTCGAGACTGGGCGTGGTGATGCAAGTCTGTAATCCTAGCTCTTGGGAGGCTGTAAACAGGCAGGTCACTACGAGTGCGATCTAGTAGTGAGACCCTGAACACTCTATAGACCCCTCCCTAAAAATACAAAAAAAAAATTAAAGAAGAATGTAAGCGTTAGTATATAGCACAGTCTGCCTAATAAAAAACACAGAAATATAACTTACCTCAGTGACGAAGTGATAACAAGTAAGGAGCGTGTGGTGTGGCATGGCACAGCTCATTCACCCCGTCGTCGCAGGGCGAAGCCTGCCCTGGCTGCGGGGGGCAGAGGCTGTGCCTCTTCGGTGAGTTCTGCTCCTCTGCAGCTGGAAGCAAGGGTGGGTGGACGGTGGTGTGAGGAGGGGGACCCAAAAGTGTCAGCTGCTCTAGTTCTGGACCCTGCACTGTGGCACAGTCATCTCACGATGTTGTTCCCATCTGTTTAAACAGATTCCAGGGTTTATTTTCCCTGATTTGATCACCTCAACTGTTAGAGGTCTCACCATCCCATCGCTTTAGAGAGAAGAGAGAAATGTAGAGATGGGGAGCAAAGGATCCCAGTCTTGTGACTGGCCTTGCAAGGAGTTTCTGAGAAAGGCGCAGGGAGCCGAATTTCCCTCTAGTCCTCAGAGCTGCGGATGGCGCATGCTTGGGAGGCCTGGGCAGGGTACCAGGTGTGGTCACCTCACCTCATGAGCTGTGTGCATCCCTCTGTGGTCTGCGAGCCCCAGCCAGGAAACTGAGCAGGGCACAGCGGAGCCATGGCTCTCGTGGACTCACATCTCCTTGTTGTAGTTGAGTGGATGGGGTGAGAGTGTGGGCACCTCCAGGTCTTTCACTTTATGCAAGGTTGCCAAGCAATGTTCGTTTCCTCTGAAAATCAAGGGATTTGTTGTACCTCTAGCGTTGTCTTGTGTTGTAAGTTTGACGACTTAGAAGGAAGAAAGCAACCAAATGATCTCGAACTGTCTGGTCTGCCACAGGCTCACTTCCTGTTTCAGTTCATTTACTCACCACTTTGAGATATTTTGCTGTTGGCAGCCTTTTGTGTGTTTGGTGCTTTGGGAGCTGCTGGCGGGGTGTTCGCCAGCTGGGGATATTTTATTCTGTAGATGTTTGGCCTCTTGCTTCCCATTCTGTTATTTCTACTCTTTCACTCTTAGAGCTGTGTGTTTGTGAAAGGTTGGTTTTATCTTTTTCCCCTTTGTATCTCAATGCTTACAGGAAGTACCTTTTTCCACAAAGGGCAGTCCTGGGTTGGGGGATGCCACACTGTGGAGCCCAGCCATTTCTGCCGGTCAGCAGAGAAGGGACAGGCTAGTGTGACCTTCCCAGCTCGAGTTTGAATGGTCCTATGGAAAAGTCCAGCGTGTAGCTCACTGCTGATTCAGTCACAGGCCTTCAGGGCTGGCTGGCCTGAGCCGTTCTGTGGGCTGCTGATCACTGAGCATGTTGAGTTTTTATTACTACAGAGAAGAAGGAAACTCGGCTCCTGTTGTCATGGGGCGAAGCCTACTTCTGTTGCAGAGCAAACTGCTTCCCGATGGAGATGCCAGGTACTAGCTGGACCCTGCTTTTCTTCCCTGTCTTGCCTGGTGCAGCCTTGGTATGTTACGACTTGGGGATGCCCACTGTTGAAAGCATGAATGAATCATCCCCAAAATATTTAGACAAAGCAGCTACAAAAACCAGAGCTCTAGTTCCAAATGTAACAGTCGTGGGGAGCTGTGAGCCGAGTGCTGTATTTATTGTTTACTGAGGAATGTCTGCGAACAGACAGAGCTACTGGGAATCCTTTCACGACGGCACTTGGGAAAATAAATAGGACTGGGTTTGTATACTTCTATTCCTTTCCCAATATAGAAAGGCATAATTCATGTTTTCAGCTTCCCTGGGCGATGTGTAAGAAGATAAAACCTGTGTTTATCTACTCTAGTGATAAGGAGGTCATTCTAGCACCCTGAGTGGATTATCAAAACCCATTGGGTGCTTTCTGAGGTTTTTTTCATTTATTTGTCAAATCAGCAGACTATTTTGATCCTGTGATGTTTCCTGGTATGAGCTGCTGTGGGTTCTTCAGGGAGGCCCTTTTGATATAAATAGCCAACAGCTTGGCTGCACTTTTCTGACTGTTTAACTTTGCGGTAGTGAAAAGTGCTGGAGTTGGCCTCGCGCAATGAAATTTGAGGTCCCGAGACAACGCTTGTCTGCCTACGAAGTAGGATAATCAGATTCCTTCCTAGTCTTGGTTGCTGGCACGGGGCTTCTGTGGAGATCTGAGCTTATCGGAATGTGTCTGGAGAGGGAAGATAACCGGCCTTGGCCACTTAGGAGACCCAACACTGAAGACCAGTAAGGAGGCTGGCAGCACCGCCTCAGCCCCGCAAGCTTGCTTCCTCTTGCTGTTTCGCGCACACCTAAGTGCCCTTCATAAGTCATCTTCCAGGATGCTGGAGCAGGCTGTGATCTTGCTTGTCAAGCCCTAAGCACAGTGATTTAGTGGCCGGATTTATATTTTTTAAATCTGCAGCCAATTGTGGAACACACAAGCTTTTAAGAGGATTTAGAACTTTTAATTCGCTGGTCTGATTTATCATGGGCTTTGCACTTAGCAGCAGCTTCCAAAACAAGAATCCTGTGTTTCTCTTCAGCACAGTCGTCTTGGAGAAGGGTTCTTTGAACGTGTAAATGGCCAAGATAAAGCCTTGGTTTATCAGCAGAGACTTAGCAGAGGGATGAAAGATAAGGGAGACCATATGGAACAACTGGATGTGGGGAGAGTCTGATTTGTTAAAATGCCCCAGCCAGGTCTGTGTTAGCTTGTCTTTGCCTTACACCTGCCCTTGGCCGCATCAGTTGCGTAACTGACGACTGTCACTTTGCTTTGTAAAACCCAAGACAGTATTCACACTTCTTCACAGTGACTGAAATTCCTGAAGTGGACCTCATACCACTTTTCAGGTTCAGAGAAGGATGCTCATTCTCTAGTCTAGAACTGAGAGGTGCTTGGTGAGCTTTTCTCTCTTGGGGTCCTCTTGGCACTTGTTCCTGTGCCTTCTGCAGAGAGCCTGTGAGCCCCTGGAGCAACCGGAACAGCCCTTTGAAGATAGTCTGCCTCTGGGGATCACAGCCAGCTGAAGCAGCTCCTAAGCTGGATCTGGGCAGGCTCCTTATTTCCCAGTGTATCCCCCACCACACACGCACACACGCACGCAGCCAGTAGAAATGCCATCTTCCTGCGTGGGCTAACATTTGCATAACCCTCATGGGCTCTGGAGGCCCTTTCTTCTGCTCCACAGCATTTGTTTATCTGAAGGTCTTGGCTCCAGCATGTCATTTCCAAACAGACGGTAACTCTTTCTCCACTGCTGGAACTGAGCACAAAGCAGAGCTCCTCCACCAGAGCCCAAAGGGAGCTTCTTTTGCCCACACCGAGGACATCCCGCCAGTGTGTCACAAATGGTGGGCCCTCTCCTCTGGCATCATCTGCAGAGGCAGCTCCTGGAGCTTTTGGTGGGTGGTAGGGTAACAGCTGTCAGAGGCTGGAAACCTGGAGCAGAGTGTTAAATCTCACCTGCGATGCTAAAGACCATATTCTGCTGATGGGGATAACCTGTCACCTCACCTGTCCCCCTTCACTTTCTGTGGAGATAGTCTGCAGCAGTGCCATCTCCCGAGGGGGGAAATAAAGAAAGAACAGGTCATCAGTCTGCGGTGGCTGTGGGAGAGAGTGCGTTTGGTATCTGTTACGTCTATTCATCCTCCAGTGATACTTTCATCCACGTCACTGATCTTTCTGCCAAGCAGACTGTCTGTTGTCACATGCCTGGTGGGGTGATGGGGAAGGCTGATGGAAACGAAGCCTCCTCCTCTGCTGCCGTGTTGGCCGCCCAGGCTGTGGCCCAGGGGTGCACACCACTGCCCAACATCAATCTCTGGGAAGAAACAGGACCCAGACCCCTAGACCTGGTGCCCAGTCAGCCCTCAGAGCCTTTGTTCACCGGGGAATGAGGATGCCCCCCACCCCTCTGATAGCACCCAAGGAAGGGTACCACCGTGGTCGCTCTGCGTAAGACTCAAGTTACTTTCTAAGTTGGGTCCCCATGGTATGAGCAGTAATTTGTCATAGAAATTACTTTTGTATAAGCTGAAAAGAAAAAAAGACACCAGCTGCTGCTGAGCACCTTCTCCCAGAATGCTGTGCTCCTATAGTGCCGCAGGTTGCACCTTCTGACCCAGAACCCTGGACCCGTAGGCTGAGCGCACTGGAAAGGTGATGGCAGGGCAGAGACAGCAGGACAAGGGCCTTGGCCATGCCAGAGCACACAGCTGGGCAGTGCCTCAAACTTCAGAATAGCCCAAGGTACTAGGGGTGCACCCCTGCTGGCCGCATACTCCTTCTCTATGTTAAGTGCAGAGGTGAGAACGGGAGAGCTAGTGTTAGACTTCGGGAGAAATCTGTGCTTTGCTCATTTATGGCTTGTGCTTGTGGACAAAGCAATTTAATCTCCATAAAGTGGAGCTAGTGGCTCACAGAGGTGTGCAGTTTTAAGTGAGATCATACTACATGCAAAGTGGTGAGTGACGAAAAAGCAGTATTTGTTACAACTGCAGTTTTGTTATTCCTACCAGGAGTAAGAAGTTTAAAAGGTGGGTAAAGTCACGATGGAGGTCCAGCGAGATAGCTCAGTGGGCTAAGTGCCTGTTTAGGCAAGTTCAGGGACTCGGGTTCAATCCCCAGTACCACATGCTGTGCCAGCTCCTTGCTCAGGCATGCTGAGCCAGCCAATGAGACCAGGCGTGGTGGTGCATGCCTGTAATCCCAGCACTGGGCAGGCTGAGACATGAGGACTACTATGAGTCCAAGCTGTGTAGTGAGATTCCGTACCAAATACATTAAAAAAAAAAAAAAGTCACAATGGAAAAGCAGAAGAATGGGGCATGGAGAGAGCCTTTTCAGGGACTAGTGTATGAATGACAGATCCAGTGATTACCAAGACAGGTCAGATCTCCCAAGTCCAGGTCTAGCTGGCATTTAGATGAATGTTTCAAATAACTTATCTGCATGCAATAAATAGGTATACAGTGAAAATCCTCCCTCCCTCCCTCCCTCCTCTGACTTCACCTTCTGGAGCTTACCCTCTTGGGGCAGCCTCAGTCCTCACTGCAGAACATGTAGCTAGGCCTGAAGACATCTCTGGCCCACCCAGGGAGCAAGACCTGGGCAGGGTCTCTCTGCCCATGCATGCTTGCCTGCAAGAGCCACTAAGTGCATAAGTGCCTATCTTTGCAGCAGCCCTTAGAATTCGGTCATGCTCTGAAGGGTCAGAACTGGAAATGGGAGAGGCAGGGGAAATGAGAGATGGGAGTTTTGCAGTCCCTTGGTGTTCAGATAGTGCTGGATCTCACACAGAAGGACTCAGGCAAAGCAGTCGTCCTGTGTCCCTGCAGGACCCGCACCCAGAGTCAGTACTGAAGCCTCCCAGAAGTCCATTCCCTTCTGACACATGACCGTAGAACCTGCAGCTGACCTTGCTAATGTCTGCAGTGAAACACAGATGCTGGTCTCTTCTTTCACGAACCTCTCCTCGGCCCTGCAGACCCTCAAATGTAGGAGGTGAGGATGGCAGCCCACACGGCTAAGCTACGCTGGGAGTTGCCCAGAGCCTTTGCTTGTTGCACCTTGTCTTCGGGTATGCATGGGATTTTCTGGTGCACCTGACAGACTGTAAGAAGCTGAAAAACAACAGGGTCGTAGTCTAAATGCAGACAAGGTTCGTGGTTTCCTAGGGTGGCAGAGGCAGAGAAAGAGTGGGAAGAGCACAGAAAGGCATCCTTCAGGCCGGCGATCTGCCCCAGGGCTTCCGGAGTTCCTCCTTGGCACCAAGAAACCCTTGGATGGCTGTGTTTGGGGAGCTGATCTCATTTTAAAAAGTATTTAAAAGCTCAGTTTTAAGAAATTACTCTAAGGGCAAGAATAAAACCTGGAGGCTAGTTAGGCAATGACGGATGTCAGATCAGGAAATAACAAGAACTAGGATTGCCCCAGACACAGGCCAGGGCAGAAGATATGAGCCCCCGTCAGATCTTTCCTGGGGTCTCTTTGTGCCCTCTGAGCCTCCAGCACTGTTCCTGAGTAGGGGACAGTGGGGAACTGATGTGTATGTGGGTGGGGGGGGGGAATCCTGTACCAGCAATGGAGCAGAGGCCAGAGCAGGACCGTGGAGGATTTAAGGGAATCCTGGAGTGGAGTTTTAAATAGCTTGGTGGAATCTGATTTAGGTTGTTTGGGATTGTTTTGTTTTGATTTGAGTTGATTTTTGGTGCTCGGCCTCATGTATGCCAGCACTCTCCCACTGAGCTGTGTACTAGCCCCTGATTGATATTTGTCATTTGTCTTTTGTAAGGAACACTTAGGCTAAGGAATCTAGGACTCAGAGCTGCCTCCCCCCATTCCCACACTGATTGATCTTGGCTTGGCTCTGCAGGCCCTTTGTCATCCTACATCCTGGTTCCTGTTGAAACGTGGCCACCATCACTTCTCATTGCAGCCAGTGAGAGAAGCTTTCTCAATTCCAGTTTTCAGTTTCCAGGAAAGAGGACCGATTGGAAGAAGGCCCAGCCTAGCTAGGACCCAGAGATGGCCATGGGGTGAGGGCAGAAGAGGGGCGATCGCTCTCTACCAACGTGGTACATACTGAAGGCTCAGTGGGAAAACGCGGGTGAAAGGGAGATAGAGTCGAGGACAGAGAAGGCACCCCAAACCTCAGAGCAGGCGGGAGGATAACCTGTGATTCATTCTTACGGAACATCCCTCTATACAGCGGAATTTAACCTTTCTCCATGTTTTCTGGTTGTATTTTCTTTTTTTTTTTTTTTTTTTGTCTTTTTGAGACAAGGGCTCACTATGCAGTTCAGGTTGACTTTAAGCTTACTTTGCAGCTCAGACTGGTCTCGAACTCACAACAATCCTCCTGCCTCAGCCTCCTGAGTGCTGGGATTACAGGCCCGCGCCACCACGCCCAGCACTGATTATATTTTCTTGATGCTGTCTCCATAGTCGTTCTCTCCCTCTACTTGTCTCTCTAGTTACAAGCTCTGAGCTGATCACTGTGGCCTGCTTGCCCAGAGGCAGCTCCACTTAAGAAGATAAATTCCACAGGATTGGATTGATAATCTCTCTGTAACCTGTGTCTGTGGTCTGGGAAAACCTGGTTTAATAATTTTAAAAAACCTCTCTAGGTTAGAAGGGAACATTAATATTGACTGACTCAAACCCACAAAAAGGAAGCAGATATGAGAATCATTTTGAAAATAAGAGTTCAATGTAGGATCAAATGGGGAAGGAAAATTGTTTAACCCTCCTGCCCCCCCTTTTGAGACCTGGGCAACATTGTCTCTAAGGCGCGTGTATCATTAGTCCTCAGTTGTGTTCCCTTTCTGTGAATCAAGTTAATTGTCATTAAAAATTAGTCGATTTTCCAAATTCTGTTCTGATGGAGGCAAAGTCTTATTAATCTCCACAGGACTTATACACAGACCCATTTTTTTCCTAGAAAACACACTTGCTGGGTTTGCTTTGCTCATTGCTGAGAATGGGCTCCTAGCAGCCTTCAAAACCCACACCTTGTTTATTTCTCGGATGTTGTCCTTACCTCAGAATACAGAAGCAGAACTTTATCACTCCAAAAACTAGAGTGCCTAAAATACGCCTTCCTGCCTACTGGGTGTGCGTTCACTCGCACGTAGGTCCTTGAATGGCCTTCTGGTAGCTGTCAGACCCAGAAAGCCTGCTCCGAGACACCGTTGGCGTGGTAAAAACTCTGCCTGTTTGGTTTTCTTTCCTTTCAGCCCATTTAGTACTTTCTGAAAGGTTGCAGAGAATGCTGGGTGAAGCCCATCCTGAAGCTGCCGTCATTAATGGCTTCACTGTATTGGGGCTTAAGATTGGTCACAGAGAGCCAGGGAGATAGCTCAGAGGTCTAAGTGCCTGCCTGGCAGGCACAGGGACTGAGGTTTGATCCATGAGACTGCATGCTACACTGGACCCACCCACCATGCTGAGCCTGCCACTGAAGCCAGGTGGCATACACCTGTAATCCCGTCTGGGGAGGCTGGGGTGAGCACTAGGAGTCTGAACTGTGGAGTGAAACCCTATACCAAATACCTAAATAAACTTTTTTTTTTTAAAGTTGGTCAGAGATTATGCTTCAAGTTCCATGAATCAGAAGATGAGTTAAGTCCTGTCTAAATTTTAATCTCAGAGATGGTATTATTGAAGGAATAAGCAGCATGGTAGAGAAAGCATACGAGGGGCAACCGCATCACCAGGAATCACATCCAGCTCTGAACCCCAGCTTTCTTGCCTGTATAGTATGGCATCTCTTTCTCTCTCTCTCTCTCTCTCTCTCTCTCTCTCGCTCGCTCGCTCGCTCGCTCTCTTTTTGGTGGTATCAAGGATTGAACTCAGGACCCTGTGCTTGCTAGACAGGCACAGGCACTTATTCTACTGAGCTATCTCCCTGGTCCTCTCTTTTCTTTTTAATTAATTATTTGTTTGGTTCAGGGTCTCACTACATAGTTCAGGCTCACAGTGATACTCCTGTCTCAGCTTCCCCAGTGCTAGGATTACAGGAGTGTGCCACCACGCTGGGTTTTGGGTTTAGCACAGCGCTTCCCGTGCTGGCATGTCATGCATTACTGGGGATTGAATCCAGGTCCTTGTGCTTGCCAGGCAGGTGCATAGCCTGCTGAGCTATCTCCCCATCCCCAGCATGGCATTTCTCTGGGGACAGCAGTGAGTCTATGAAGTTCTGACCCATAGGTGGCAGGTACTTGTGGGCAGTGGATGCCTAAGTGTGCTGCATCTATTTGGAACATCGTGGATTTCACACACCTCTCAATGATAGTGGTCAGTAGACCTGTCTGCAGCAGTGAGATAGAACTGCAGCCCTGCAAGCACAGGGTTGGCCTTCGTAGGCCCGCTGCCCAACCAGCCTGGGAGTGGCCCATCCTGGGCAGTTCCTGAGATGCATGGCCAAGCGGTCCCCCCCCCCCCCGAGAGTCATCTGGGCGCTGCTCTGCTGGCCCTGGTGCTTGGAACACCAGCAGACTTGGCGGCAGGTGGCCCTGTGGTAGTTGGCTTTTCACCCAGAAATGTCACCTGCTGTTTCTGTCTAAAAGTCAGCAGTGTCCAGTGACTTAAGAGGAAGGTTTCTGAGGCCTTCCTCCTGGATTTGGATCTCTTGTGCCGGCTTATTTCAGCACCACTTAACAGCTGCAAGTCTCTGCTGCTCAGCCTGCCCTTTGGGCTGCTGTTGGACTTCAGTGAGAACATGCACCCGAGAGTTCTGCAGAACATAAGTGCTTGGTGGTCACTGCAGACGTTCATTGTTTCCATTATTACCTGTAAAATAGCAGCACACCCCCTAGCTCCCTCCAAGGCATCTGTCCCCAGACTAGAGATGGCGTGACCATGGGGGACCAGGTACACAAATTTAACTTGTGCAACAAACAGCTTAGGGTCATTGACAGGGTAGCAGTGCAGAAGTAAATCCTATTCCTGTGTAACTCCAGAGAACAGGAGAGGGATCCCCTAGGGCAGGGCACTGCCACTGTGCCCCTCATCTGGCTTTGTGACAGTCACGGAAGGCTGAGCCTACCACATGCTACTGGCTCTTATTTCATAGGCCAGGAGGTCAGTACTCTCCAGGGGATGGTGACTTGCTGGCTGGGACAGTCACACGGGCAGTGGACCCCCAGTGCATCACTCCTGGCTGCTGGCTGCCTAGAGTTAGGAATGTGAAGCCAAGCATGTGGCCCTGCAGGCCTTACCACACCAAAACAAGGAGGCGCCCCAAGGAGGCAGGATGCAGTGTAGTTTTACAGATTAAATGGCACTGTGGAAGAAATACAACCTTATAAAAGTCCACCTGGAAGAAAAACAGAAGGGCTTGGTAGATCAGTCATACAGACCTGATCTGTAACCTGCACCAAGATAGGGGAAGGGAGTAGTCACGTCCTTCCAGAGATTCTGAGAAATGGGCAGATAAGAGTGGGTGAAGGCCCACGAGCAGCGGCCTTGGACTGTCCACTGGGAGACACTGAGCTTTCACTTTCACTTCACTTCTTTCCACCTTCCCCGTGGGAGCTGAGGCTAGACAGTGAGTAATCGCTGCAGTGAGCACTCCAGGGCACGGCATTCCCAGCTCTGAATGCCTGGCACCATGCGGGCCGCCCTGCCCTTCACTAGCTGGGTGACACAGACACCCCCTGCCAACCTGTGGGCCTCGGCTCCCATGTCTGTTTGGTGAAGGAATTTGATTCCACTGGTTCATTCATTCCTATCACAGATGTCTATTGAGTACCTTACATGTAAAGCATTGTTCTGTGTGTTCAGGATTCAGCATTTTCATGAGAAATAAAAATCTCTTTCCTCCTGGAGTTCACAGCAGCGTGGAAGCTGCAAGGCTGCCTTTGCTGTCATTGGCCACTGGGCTCTGTGGCCTCCCCATGGAGGAGGGCTCCCTCCACAAGCCCTGCATGCCTGCCAGGCATTTAGCAAACTGCACCACCAGTTGAGGGGAGAGTGTAAGAGGCCGGCTTTCTCTTTGAAATTTTTCTGTTCCTTTTTTCTCTTTTAATGTAAATATTATTAAAATATAACATCCACTTAAAGAGGTACACAGACAGACAGAATGAGAATTCTTACGCATGGTAACCAGGATCTTACCAAGAAACAACATAGCTACACTGGAGAAAGTCATGTCTCTGCAGTCCCTGTCCCTCCCACATGGAAAAACCAGCCCCAGACTAGCTCACATGATACTGGCTCTTCACTGTGGTATGTTTGTAGGCTTCACTGACACCATGTCCACTGTCATGGTTGGTTTATTCCCATTGTTACGTGAATAGTCAGCAGATTAACTATATGGATTATTTCCTTTTGGTCTCCTTGTTACTCATTAACAATGCCATGGGCACGCAGGTGGGTCTGCTTTCTTGCAGACCTGTCTGCGTCACCCAGGGCAATGGCTCTGTCATGGCATATGCGTAAGCTCAGTTTTTGTGAACTCTGCCATTTTCCCCAGGGGACATACAAAATAGGTCGGACCCATCACATGTGATGGCTCAGATGCTGAGCACTCAGTTTCTTTCACAGTGTCACCACCCAGGTCGTGTGTGCTGGGGTCATACTGTGATCTCTGTTGGCATTTCTGTGACATCTAACAGTATGTGCCAGGGAACTCTGTTCAGATAAGCAGAGCTGTCTCTGCAGCCGAGGCCTTGACCCCGTGGCCTGCTGGGGCGCAGAGCCCGCTGCTGTGAGGCTTATCCCTGACTGGCCGGGTGTTCCCCCAGGAAGAAGAAGAAGAAGGAAGATGGCACCACAGAGCCAGCCAGCACCCCCAAGGGGGAGGTACCGGCCTATAAGTATAACATGAATTTCGAGAAGATGGGCAAGTGCATCATAATCAACAACAAGAACTTCGACAGAGTGACAGGTAGGTGGCATGGGCCTGGGCTCACTGCTCCTGTTCCGTTCCATTTTCTCTGGTTTGTTTCAGACGTTCACTGGAGAGCATGGGGCCTACGGTCTGTGGCACACAGTCCCTTGCAGGTGGACTTCCTACATCCAGGGGAAAGGCATGCAGAGAAACCAAGGCCTGTTGGTTTCAGGGTCTTTGACCAAGGAGCCCTGTTGGGCTTTGATGGGGCGCAGGAGTTGCCACCAGAATGTCCACCTTTTGTGGATGGGCTGAGTCCTCTATTGCATTTTCTTCTTGTTGCATTTGCTCCTTAAAATTGGAAGCTTAGAGGGCATTGCGGGTACCCAGCGCATTCGGGTTCGAGCTGGGGCTGGCTGCGCTGAAACCGGTAGACGTGGTGCTCCTGCCTGGATTCCTGGCTTGATTCCCACAGGCATGGGCATCCGAAATGGAACCGACAAGGACGCTGAAGCCCTTTTCAAGTGCTTCCGTAGCCTGGGCTTCGATGTGGTTGTTCATAATGACTGCACCTGTGCCAAGATGCAAGAACTACTGAAACGAGGTGAGCGTGTACCCTCAGCCCGTCGTGCCCCTGCATTGAGAGGTGTCTGGAGGTTGCTTCCTGGAATGGGGAGGCTTCCATGTGGGATGCTTCTGAGTCTGTCCAGGAGGAGGTAGGTTTCTTGCATAAGACATTGATACCTCTGTAGAAAGAAGAAGTCAACTTGAATTCCAATGAGAGAAATAGGTTCTGTATGTGTAAAATGGTCCCAGTTCAAAAGGTTGATTCCCAGGGAAGTAACAAATCCGTAGCCTCCTGTCCAGAATGAAATTTAAGTGGAACGTAATCCTATTGGTAGACAGAGAAGACCAATCACTACACTGTGTCCTTGGAAATGGCTTTATTTTCTCTATGGCACATCCATGATTTTATTTCATTAGGCCCTTAACACAAACGCTGCAATATCGGTCATTAGGCTTATGTCTGTTTTATAAATGGGGGAGTAGAGCTTTTGGGAGGATACGAGACCTAGTGAAGAGCCAGTTATGAGCAGAACCAAAACCCATGCTCTGCTTTTCCAACTCCAAGACTAAATGCATGTCTGTCCCACACCATGTGACAGCTGTCACCTGTGGTGCTCTGGCATGCAGGGCAGGTATTTGGAAGTAAAATCTTGCCAGCTCATTAAAGAGGCAGCAGACGGTTCACTGTTGCTGTTTCTTAGTCACACATGTTGAAAAGGAAAAGCTCCAGCCCTCTCTAAGTTTCTCGACTAGGCATCTTTTCAGAGTTTTTTCAAACAAGCCTAACTCCTGTACCCTAGCAGGTCATGTTGTAGAACAGACTAGAAGTCAGTAGTTCAGGCTGCGGGTCTGCCTGGTGACCCAGGCAGAATGGCCATATCTTCTTGATTTCTTTGCTTTCCTGAAGCATGGGCCATGATCCCAGCTTACGGCTCTCTTGGGGGTTGGAGGAAGGATGCGCCAACAGATTTGTGAGCACGCTTTTGGGAAGTATTTGGGCCTTACCTCAGGGCTTGGGCCAGCTCTCATTTCTGTTGTGAAGGTGAATTATTCCACCCAAGATCAGAGCATGTCACTGTTAGAGAATTTTTAATTTTTATCTTATCAAAATAGTAAAGTGGCTCATTCTCTTGGCTCTATGCTATGATAGGCTCCAGTGAGGACAAAATTCTTCGTTTCCTACTCGATCCTCATTCATCTGATGGTACAGTAAGCTGAGAGTTCTGCCTTTCCTCACCATGGCTGCATCTGTCTGTTACCAACACAAGTGCAGGAATCACCATGCAGGTCTCTGCATGGGGATCTCTGAGCAGGATAGGAGTCAGCACCCCTGCTACCTGGAAGTGCTGAGCAGGGACAGGGAGACCCCTTGCTTGAAGCCTGGCCCCAGTGTGTTGTACACCTTCAGGCAGGGCTGAGATATTATTCCAAGATTACATTTTTTTTTTACCATGAGATAAAAATAACAGCCCTCTTTCGTGGGTCCTTCTTGGGGTTAAATAAGATAATTCACATGGAGAATCTGGTATCAACAAATAGTAAGTGCCCATGAAATTCTAAATCTTTCTCTCCCTCCCTCACCCATCCCAGAGAGGAAGGCTGTGCTTGCTGGTTAGTGAGCATCACGGAGCCGTGGATAAGCTGGAGCTCAGCCAGGGCGTGGTGGACTCCATAGTTGTTCTCACAGTGTCTTGAACTGACAGTCAGTCTAGCATTTTTTTTTTTTTAGTTTTTCATTGTGGTAAACTGAACACAGAAGCAACCACTTTCATTCTTTTTGAGAGAGCGAGTTCACGTGTTTGCACCAACACCACCACCATCGACCTCCATAGTTCCTTTCATCAGCCATCATCTCTGTTAAACGCGAATGCCCGTTTCCTCTTTGCCGCTAGTGACCACCATGCTTTGCCCTGTAAACCTGGCTGCACTCAGTACCTCATCAAAGAGGTATGCAGACCTGTCCTTTTGTGACTGGCTTCTTTCACTCGGCAGAATGTATTCTTTTCTTCAGAAAGGTCGCATGATGCTTAGCATGGGGTACACTATAAAGATACTTAACTTACTCAGCGGGTGCAGCCACCTCCACTCCCCAGGCAGGACGCTGAGCGCCAGGATGGCCCGGTAGTGCCCCACGGTGGGAACAGCAGGGCCCTGCCCTCCTGCCCCTGTGTCCACCTTCCTGGCACCATGGGTCACTCCTCATGATACTGCCTCATCCTGGCTTCAGACCAAGCAAGAATTCCAGAACTCTCTTCTGTCTTATCTCCCCTTGTCATGGTCTCTTCCAAGGGTGTTCCAGACCAAGCCCAGTCTTCCCAAGAAGCCTGGCCCCTGCCCCTACCCTCCCTGGTCCCCCCTCAAGATCACATGGGCTGCCACAGCCCCCTGCATCCCCACAGGACCTGAGTGTTAGTTTTTTAAAAATTTAATTTTAAATAGAAAAAAAATTAAATTAAATTTGAAAACAAAATGATAGGGTAGAGTTAACACTTTGCTTATTGTTATCTTTAAATCAGTTACTCGAGGGCTGAGGATATAGCTCAGCTGCACAAGCACCTGCCTGGCAAGTGCGAGTTCCTGGCTTTGATACCTGGTACCAAGAAAATGAAATAAAATAAAAAATAAATTACTCAGAGTAGAAGCTATAAACTTTTAATTGTCCAATATAAGTGCAGATCTTTTTTTCCAATGAACTAAAAGAAATTGGTAGTGTAACTGTCTTAACTCTGTGTGTGTGTGTGTGTGTGTGTATTTTCTTGCTTTTCCTTTCCTTCTTTTCTCCTTCCCCAACCCCAGTTTCACTTTCCTTTTGAACAGTTTCTCCCCGTTTTACAATTTCTGGCCTACATTCTGGATCTCATTTGCTGTTACAGCTTCTCACACTAGAGAGCTAATACAGTGTTTGCACATGCACATCTGTTTTATTTCATTTATGAGTATGGTCTTTAGTTGCCTCCTTTTACCTATACCAGCCCCAGTTTATTCTTCTTTATGGCTGAGTAGTACTCCCTAAGCTTCCATGTTCCAGTGTTTACATTGCTTCTGTGCAGCTTCCGAGGAGGACCATACCAACTCAGCCTGCTTCGCCTGCATCTTATTAAGCCATGGAGAAGAAAACTGTATTTATGGAAAAGACGGTGTGACAGCAATAAAGGATTTGACAGTCCATTTTAGGGGCGATCGATGCAAGACCCTTTTAGAGAAACCCAAACTCTTCTTCATTCAGGTAATCACTTTTCAAAGCCAGTGTAGTTGAAAATGGGAAAACAAGAAGCACACAAAGGGACTGGGATGGTATCGTGCTTGCAAATGTGCAGTCTGATACCATGGGGCTATGCAGATCAGGGTTCGGTTCTTCTGCCTGTGAATGGTGGGCGTGTGTGTTACCTTGGATCACCAGGGATCACCAGCACAGTGCTGTGCTCCAAGCAGTAACTCCACTCTCCATTCCCCCGCGGTCTGACTCCTGGAGTGACCTCTGTTTTAACACTCAGGCTTGCCGGGGGACAGAGCTCGATGACGGTGTCCATGTCGACTCAGGGCCCATCAGTGACACGGATGCCAACCCCCACTACAAGGTCCCGGTGGAAGCTGACTTTCTCTTCGCCTATTCCACAGTCCCAGGTACCCGGGCCATGGTCTGCCAACCTTGCCAGTCCGTTTGCAGTCCTGCTGCAGGCGTGGTGCTTGTCGCCTGAGTCTGTTCCATGAAAGTCCACCCTTCGCTTTGGGCACAAAGCCATCCCTAAGTCACAATTCTGTCAGTTGCATGATGCAGTGGTATTAAATACGGTAAATAGGTCAGGGTGCTTAGAAAACCAGTTCTGGGAGGATCTTCAGGGGGGCTTATGAGGAGAGAACATCACAGGTGCTAAGGATTGTATGAGCCAGAGAGTGATTTGGTGTTGTACTCATCGTGGAAAGCAAGCAGTGTGAAGGGTGGGTGTGGTGTCACTATTAGCGAGCCTGGGGGAGAGTTTCTGTCACTGTGCCTCCCCCTGAAATTCACATGTTGAAGTCCCAGCATCCTATGTCACTGTTTGGAGTCAGGGCAAAGCTTTATGGAGGTAACTAAGTTTAAATAAAGTCACAAGGATGTTGAGACGTTGGAGTGCTGGGGGGTGGGCTCACTCACCTCTTTGGAGAAATCCCCATGCATGGGCTTGGCTCGCTGTTTGCTAGGTATCTCCCAGGTACCACAGGGGTGACTGCATCAGAACAGGTACAGGAGGGATCTCTGGCAGCATCCACCTGCCCTGGGCCTGAGCCTGGGGCATGTTGGGCATTCCTGGGTTCCTGTGCTGATCTGTCCAAAACCTTCGGAATGCCTTCCTGAAGTTCTTTCCATCTGTGGTGCTTTATTCGTTGCATACCAGCACAGTTCTCATTAGTGACACACATGCAGAGTAGAAGGAAATAACTTCCAAAAACAGGGATGAAGGCTCCGCCCAGGCCCTTGCGAGTTCCTCCTCTCTGGGGTGGGGAGCAGCTAGCGGCTGAGCTCAGCAGGCTTTCTCATTTCTTTCCCATCAAAGGCTATTACTCTTGGAGGAATCCAGGAAGAGGCTCCTGGTTCGTGCAGGCCCTCTGCTCCATCCTGGAGGAGCACGGCAAAGAACTGGAGCTCATGCAGATCCTCACCAGGGTGAACTACAGGGTGGCCAGACACTTCGAGTCGCAGTCCGATGATCCTCATTTCAACGAGAAGAAGCAGATCCCGTGTGTGGTCTCCATGCTCACCAAAGAGCTCCACTTCCACAAGTGACTGCTCCCTCCGAGGTCTGAGAAGCTGGGGGGCAGTTGTGGATGGGTTAGGGCCCCATCATGACCATTATTATCACTGTTATTAATATTATTATTATTTTGATGTTCTTGAAATACTCAGAAATGTTACAATTCTGATTGATTCAGCAGGGAAGAAACACTCTGGTGCTGACTGACGGTCTCTGAATTTTCAGAGACTTCTTTTTTTTTACAATGTTATTTGTTTGATGACTTTGTAATTTCCTCTTAAGGTTAGTTTTTCTGTTTGTATTTCTTTCACTTTGTTAATTGCACTTAGTACATGCAACAGAAGTGACCTCTGGAGAAAATTCTTGGCCCTGTCTACTGATATTGGTGGAATCAAGTCCTACCTGCACTTGGCAGAATGAATCTTGGCTCTTGAAAAAAAAAAAAAAACAGCTGGTGAGGTAGTCTGTGGCCTGTATTGCAGACAGGGAGGATCGTGTGGCTTTAGTGACTGTGCATTGGTTTCAGGCAGATTTTTATGCAAACATTCCCAGGTAGAAAGAGAAAAACATCTAATGACTCTAGAGTGGATCGGTGAGGAACCAGTCCCAAAACCAGGAGTTATTCTAGGTGTTCCTGGAGAGGGAACTTAATTTAGGAAATGATGTTCATAGAAGTTAAAGAAAAAAGGAAGCCAAACATCAGGAGGCAGTTACCACAACTGGGACCTAGGGACAACAGGAAGAGGGGTGGCTTCCCAAGCTAGAAGCTGGGGTGATGGTGGAGACTCCCCTGCCGGGAGTTGGAACCACTGACAGGACTGTGGGAAATGGAGCCGCAGTGAAGACACAGCCACTGGCCGAGATGGTGATGATGCCAGGTGCTGAGAATCCTCTGGCCTCGCGTCTGCTGCCCGCATGTCTTCTCCAGCATCCTTCCATGCCAGCCATGTCTGGCAGCAAGCTGGTCAGGACCCCGGGAGGTGTGACTTCCTGGGGTACAGCTGAGCCTTCAGAGAAGAGCCTGGCATGGCATGTGAACATAGTCCTTGAAGCTCTGCAACTCATCTACTGAATCGTTACCCACTGAGTTGTCAGATAAGCTACTCATGTGCAAGAAGATGTGCTTCTACTTTGTGTGCAAAATAATGTCACAGCTTTAAAATCTCCCTAGACGGTTTCAGATTATTCCAGATATCATTCCGAGTAAATTTTTTGTTACCCCTAATTTTGTGAGGAAGTTTATAGCAAAGATTTTGGGCACTTTGTTTTCAAGACTGTAGTATCTTTTGAATTCTTTATATATTACTGTTTTCTTGCCTGATAACTGGCTAACCAATGGTCATATTTATTGATTAAAATGTGACTGCTTAATTTGTAGCTGGCTCAGTTTGCTTTCCTTTTGGAGTTCTCCTGGCATGGGAAAGTAAGAAAAGAAGAACAGAACTGGCCCATCTGCTGAGCCGTAGGGGAAGTAGAAAGAACATGTGTGTGTCAACACCCTACAGTGAATATAATCATTTCAACATGCCAAGGAAAAACATTCACCCTACTGACTTGACTTCAACACAGAATTCACTGCATCGTTTTCTTTGGAAGCTAGAGCAGGATAAGTAAATAATCACTTGAGAGACAAAGACTCACATAAAAGGGTTGATCTACTCATAAACCGTTTGGGATGAGCTGCCACATATTAATTTGACCAAAATATCAAATGATACAAAGTACCTGCTTTCAAATAAGAAAACTGGTTTTAGAACCAGTTCATTAGACTTGTCCCTAGCTTGCTGCCATTGAAAAATATACACAGTGTTCAAAATTTAAGTGGGAGGGGCTGGAGAGATGGCTCAGTGGAATAAGTGCTTCCCTGGCAAGTGCAAGGGCCTGAGTTCAATCCCTGGTTCTGCAAAAAAAAAAAAAAAAAAAAAAAAAAAAAAAAAAAAAACCAAAAAAAAAAAAAAAAAAAAAAAAAAAAAAAAAAAAAAACTCCCATGCAAAATTTAAGTAGAGATCATGAATTAAGAACCAACAGGCATCTGCTCTACTCTGCCCAGAATTCAGAGATTGTCCTCTATAGGCTGTTGTCTAAAGGCCTGAAAGCGTAGAAATAAATGTGCTTACGTGTACTGTAATTGGAGGTAAAAAACCATCGCGCTCTAAATTTGCTTTGGAAGCCTCATTTAATGGAAAGAAATCTTAAATGCTAATTAATTTTGAGCATCTAGAATGGTGCAAAGTTTAGAACCTTTTGAACACTCACAAAGTTTCAATTTCTGGATTAGTAAAGTCATTGTAGGCACTTCAAAAACCTGAAAAACTGAAATCTGAAACACTGTTGGTCTTAAGCATCTTATATACAAGATAGTCTATCTTATGTCCCATAGACCAGAAATGTAATATAAATTGCTGTTAAGGAGCCAGGGAGATGGTTCAGTAAAATAAGCATTTGCCCTGGCAAGCACAAGGGTCTGAGTTCCATCCCCAGTTCCACCAAAAAATAAATAATAAATAAATAGCTGTTAAGAAAAGTACCTTAGTGGCACAAGCCTGTAATCCTGGCACCTGAGAGGCTGAGGTAGGAGGATCATTGCAAGTTTGAGGCCAGCCTGCACTACAAAGTGAGCTCAAGGCCAGCCTGAGCTGCACAGTGAAACTCTCTCTCAAATAGAAAAGTGCCTTATAGGGTATGGGTCAATGAGAAGATTCTTGCCTAGAATATGTGAAGCCCAGGGTTCAGTTCCCTGGTACACACCCACATACATGCACGCACATACACAATAAAGGGGAGAAAAAGTATCCTTCCAAGGCTTCTCTGGCAGAGAGTCTTGCTTACCAAGATCAGAAATCCTGTTCCAGCTTGGTCATCTGTCAGTCACACCTCTGCTTAAACTTTCTACCTTCCTATATTCTGAAATTCGGTCGATGAGCTTCCCTGGGAGGAAACACAATCTTGCTGAGTAGACACTTTCTAGTTCACATTATTGGGAGCCCGAGTTCCTGGTGCAGGAAGGCCCAGCAGCACAGCCTTTGGTACAGCAACAGGACAGTGTGGCCCAGAGCACGCATGGGTAAAATGAGCCCAAAACCAGTTGTTCTTCCAGGTGCCACTAACCTATGTAAAGTGTTAGCTATTAATACCATCACAGGTTCTACCCTCAGCTTTATATGCCTGAGCAGAATTGCCTCAGACAAATCTCCCATTGTGTGCACCTGATTTAGTATCTCAGTGAAATGAAATCCTGCCTGTGAGAAAGGCCTCTGCTGAAAGGGCACAGACATGGACTGACAAATAAAAGATCTTTTTATTTTTGTCTTCAGTTGTCTTGCATTATTACCAGCTCTTCTGGTGACCCGAGTTGCCTTTTTAATTTGTAAGGGCATACCCTTCCCTCCAACTTTCAGGCCTTTTTCTAGAAAACACCTGTGGTAGCCACTAATTTATAGTGGCAATTTGTGTGTGTCATATTCATCCTTCAGTATTCATGAGAAATTAATCCTGAAATTGATCCTGTGATACCAACACCCATGTAGGTTCCAGTTCCTTATATAAATTGGCACAATATTTACATGTAGCGTGTACATACCCTGTATAATTTAAACCATCTTTAGATCAATTTTTATATGATATAATCTAGATTAATTCTAGCATCTATTATGTAAACAGCTATTAAGTATTGTTTACAGAATAATGTCAAGGAAAAAATAGTCTACACATTCTGTACAGATGCCTTTTCTTTTTTCATGTAGTTTCAATCCATGGCTGGTTGAATCCACAAGTACAGGAAGGAGGACTGATTGTAATAGACGACAGGGACACATAGAAGTGCCCCAAGTACCTCCAGGGATTTTCCCCAGGTCACTCTAGATGAGAATAAGAATCTGTGTTCTAACCAGCTCCCAGGTGACCTCGTGGGGATTTGAGGGACACTTCCAAGGGTGAGAACCACACATTTAGGTATTTTTGTTTTCCCTCTACACTGAACTTGGAGCTGAGAACGCAGTACATGTATGGCAGCTTGAAGCTTTCATGGAATTGTTTGCAAGCATCTCTTGCCTACAGAAGCCCGTCTGATGCCCCATCTTAGTGTGTTGTGCTATTAACAATACTGTAGGTATGAGTATTGAACTCACAGTTTTAGAGCTGGGAACTCAAAGGGCATGGAGTTGTCACCATGCTGCCACAGCCTGGGAAGCTGCCATCTACTGAGACACGCAAGCGAGCGAGCTACTGTGGGGAGCACATCCTCAGGACTCCTCTAAGGCTGATGACCTCCCCAAGGCCCGCCTCCAGGATTGGGTGTTAAACTTCCCCACATTTCAGGATGAAGGGATGCAAGCACACCATAAGCTTTTACTTTCCAAGCCCATCTGCATTTTAAATAAGTCCTTGCCAAGTGGACTGTGAGAGCTGTTTACATGCTCACATGTTGAATGTGAATTGAAGACCTTGAAGTGCCTTCACAGGCATTTTCGTTGGTAGCAGGAGCCAATATGTAGGAAAGCCTCCATCCATCCGAGCTGGTCTCTCCCCACCTATTATTATTGGAGGCCTAGGAAGAATTATTACCTCTCCTTGCCAGTTTGTCCTCAGGCCGCTAATCACCTTTTTGATAAACCTCAAGGCTTTGTTTGGATCAGTTGGCAAATAATTCTTTTGGGTTTATAAATCATTAACACAAACACAGCTGGACTACATGGAAAGCCCTGGCCACCACCACAGTTGGAAATGCCATTAGCTTGTAGACACGTATATGAGTGACACTAAAAGGACATGACCAATGTGTAAAAACTCAGCAGCCAGATACCATGAGTTGGCTTTGGTGTGTGTTTTGGGTTATATGGTGTCGTAAGTGTTCATGGCACATAGTTTTCTAACAGTTTTGCTTTAAATGTTTAAAGCCAAACCATGCCAAAGCATTTAAATTTGAAAGGATTATGGCTTTCATTGTAGAAGGTTGAGCATTTCTTGGGTTTTGATGGACTGACCCGAACAAATAGCATGGGATTCAGGAAGGATTTGGAAGATAAGAGAAGTGACAGTGACAAAATAGGTTCAGTCAGCGTCATGAGTTTAAGTTGCTCAATGCAGGGATCCACAGCCCGAGCTGGTATGTCTGTGGATTGTTGGCGTGAACAGCAGGAGGTGAGCAGCAGGTTAGTGAGCAAAGCTCCTTCTGTGTTCTGCAGCCCCTCCTCATCATTTTGCATCTCCGCCCAAGCTCCACCTCCTGGTTCAGAAGGCAGAGTGAGAGTGAGCCCTACTGTGAGCCGCACATATAGGTTGTGCTCCTTAGGAGAATCTAATGCCTTAGGATCTGAAGTGGAGCTGAGGTGATGATTTCAGTGCCTGGGAGTGAGTGCAAAATAACAGCAGAGAAGTTTGCACAAAGACTGTAATATATCAACTGCTTATAGAATCATATCAAAACCCTACAGGGGAGTGTCAAGTGACCTGCTGTATCTAGCAGCAGCCTCAAATGGGATTATGATGTAAAGTGGACATAAGCACTGGACTGGAGTGTCACTGTCCCCCATCACTCCCAAATGGACTGTCCTATTGCAGAAAATAAGACCAGGGCTCCCACTGATTCTGCATTATAGTGCATTATATAACTATGTCACCATATATTATAATTAATAATAGAAATGAGGGGTACAATAAATGCATTTGAGTAATCCTTGCCCCAGCTTGATGTGTGGAGAAACTGCCTCCCACCATACTAGTCCCATGGTACCAAAAAGATAGTTTAAGGCATAGCCCAAACAATAAGGCATCAAACTCTTCAACAGAGCCGCTTCTCATCATTCATGTTTAACATTGGCCTCTAAGTTTGATTTGCGTTCCAATTCCAGCTTTGCTGTTTGACCACTTCATACTCATGTAACCGTAGGCCAGCGTCAGCTTCCTCATGTGCACAGGAGGAAAGTGGGGTACAGATCACACCAGCAGGACTTTGTGCAATGCCCACACAGAGCAGTCAGCGGACAGCAGGTAGCAAAGAAGATGTGATGTTGGCAATGGTGACCACATCGTGAGGGTCATCGTGAAGCAGAAAGGGGAGATGTTCACTGCCTCTCTACTCTCTCCTTCTCCCTCAAGGTCTCTTCCTTGGTTACATCATCTCAATTGTGCTTTCAAATAGAGATCTCCCCGAAGGGCAGCGATGACACCAAAGATTAATGTATACACTGCACATTAAATTTAATTACATGAATTAAATTAACTGCCAGACATCATGTTAGGGATTGGTTAAAAAGAAATGGTACTTGGCTCAGATAGTAGCTGAGATGCTCTCTAACATGCAGATGAGGGATGCTCTTCTGCCTGAGGAGCCAGAGAAGGTTCCTAGAGGTAATGCCTCACATCCAGCCCCCCGCACAGCCGAGGAAGACAGGGAGGGAGGAGGGCAGGGCTGGGGATAGAAGATACTTCCTTTACTCCAGTGATGCTCTAGGCTTTAGATGCCTGTGAATCCCCAGAGGTCTGTTTATGAGGCAGAAGCCTGCTGTGGCCCATCCCCATGGCAGCAGTAAGTCTGGTTTGGAGACCAGAAATCTGCATGCATCACTACCTGTCTGGAGATTGAGGTTGGGGTCCCTACAACAATAGGTTTATATAGATACCAAAGTTCTCCATTGCAGGTCTGCACAGGTGGCAGCAAAGCCTAAGTAAAATGGTTGGAGCCATTGCCAAAGGGTCAACAGGACATTGGCAAATTACAGACCTGGCTGGCCATCCTGTTCCCACAGCAAAAAGACTCTGGGCCATGAATGTGCTCAGAACTGGAGCACTCTTGCCCAGGAAGCAAGACGGTTCCCCCTTAGCGTTCCTGACATTGTAAATGAATTTTTTAACATCTTTCATAATTAACATTAATGAGATTAATGTTAAATAGGGAAGGGAACAAATAGTTCTCAAGTGAATATTTTTATATTAGGATATAGGATCAACTCGTAGAAGCTTACAAAAATCAGTTTTTGCAAATTATCTTTTTTGAAGCTTCCAGCTGCATTAAGTCCTGACAGTTTATAAGCACAGAGATGAAATTCTTCTGTGTTGTTAATTATAATTTTGCTTGGCACGGGGGATGGGAAGATAGCTCAGTGGAATAAGCGCTTGCCTAGCAAGTGAAAGGGTTTGAGTTCAGTCCCTGGTTGTGCAAAAAAAAATTTTTTTTTTGCTTGGTGTGAAGGCTGCTTCCTGTTGGGACATTTGCCAGCATACATTAATTGCACAATGTTTACTGAATGCTAAAGCCCAAGGAGCAGCTTATACCCAAAAAGATTTGGGGGGCGCCTAGAAATAGCCTGACACATATCTGTGACCCATTACAAAGAATCAGCCTAAAATATTTGCCCTTCAGCTTCAGAAAATGTGTTTAAATAACATTGTCTCTGAGTTGATTCAGAGTTTATTGTACTGGCAATGACTGCCCATTTCTTTCTCCAGAAGCCTTGGGGTGACACTTTTTTTTCAGGGTGAAAGATAAGATTCCCAAGACTACATATACATCTTGTGGATTGCTATGTTGTCAGCATTTCTAATCTCGCAAGCCACCCACTTCGGAGGGAAATGGTTTATTCAGTGGCAGTTTCAAATCCAAGCAGCTACAGAAAAATAAACTGAGAAAGCTGCATAACTTGATGTGTGAAGCTGAGAGACTCTCTGTGCTGTCTTCTTGTTTTCCTAGCATGCCAGCTAAGGTAGGCAGGCTCTGCTATCAGCCCCAAGTTCAGAGGCCAAGTTTGACACTTACAAGTTGTACAACTCGGAGAAATTTCTTAGCCTTTCCTACCCTCTGACGTTTTTGTTTCTTTTTTTTTTTTTAATTTTTTTTTTTTTTTTTTTTTGAGACAGGGTCTCACTATGCAGTTCAGGCTGGCCTTAAGCTCACTTTGTAGCTCAGGCTGGTCTCGAACTCACAACAATCCTGCTGCCTCAGCCTCCCGAGTGCTGGGATTACAGGCCTGCGCCACCACACCCGGCTCTGTTTCTTTAGTTAGTTGGTTCGTTGGTTGGTTGGTTCTGTTTTTGTTTGTTCTATCTTAAAGAAGAAATAGTCCTAGGTAAGTAGCTACCTCAAAGATCCTTGTAAAGAATAAATGAAATAACAAGCACAAAAGACATAGTTACAATGCCAGGTGCCAAGGAAGTGCTCAATAAATGTTGAATTTATTTTTTAAATCAGCCTGACTTTATGAAAAATTAGGCCATAGAAAGATTTGGAAGGGAGACCAGAAGGAGGCACAAATGGATTATGGGCCCAGATCTGACATGGTCTGATTCTAGGAATTATAGGTGAACAACAGAATGACACAAGCTACTCACCTGAGCTGCAGAGGAGGAGTGGACAAGGTAGAGTTGCCAGTGTGAGAGTCGTCAAAATCATTGTGAGTACATGTGTCAAGTTCTAACAAAAAGTCAGTAAAACTGGGTTTTCACCAAGTGAGTGGCGGAACACATGCACCGATGTCTGACAGCAAGAACTAGCGCAAGAGAGTGCCAGAAGCACAACTCTGCACAAATGCCACCACAACCTCACACATGCACACTAACATTGGCCGATGCAGCCCTTGATGACTGCTTTAAAATACTTACATAACCCTCCTGTTTCACCTTCAAAATTCTTTGCTTCTCTGAATACTCACACAGCTTATGAATTATGTATATCCCCACTGCAGTGTTATTTCTCAAATAAGTTCATTATCTTAAGAGGGTTCTGCTTATTTAGGTTGACAACAGTTAAGTCTGAATTTTAGATAAAACACTTTGAGGATAAGTATGTCCCAAAAATTGAACCTATATCAAGAAATTACTTTCATTTCACTGAAACTCCTGTTCTGGTGGGACTATTATTTTGTGTGTTTATTTGTTCAGTTAAATGGGGCAGCCGTTGAGCTAACTCTGTAGACTACTGCTCTAGCATCATTGCTTCTCTCACCCCTGAAGACCCACCTCACAAGGACGTTGGGAGGAACTGGAGAAATGGCTTTGCAAACTCCTCAGAACTGTAAAACCAAGCAAGGAAATATTTTCTTCCATGGGTGTGCCATGAATACTCCGAATCATCAAGCAAAAGTCCAGTCCTCGTGAACAGAAGGAGCTACCCGAACTTTTCAGGGAGGCCTTCTAATGTCCTTCGTGAGAGGGATGAAGTGGGATACTTCTTACTCACAGACACCTAGGATTACTGAGGAGCTTAACTAGCACAGCTGCCAAACCAGGCCAGCATCTGAGTCTAGGACGCTGAGGCGTTTGGCCTCCCAGCTGAGTTCAATTTGTAACCATTCTTAAAAACCAGGGCCTGAGTTCCTGGGAAAGGGTGTGTTGGGAAGTTGGAAACTCTGGAGTCTAAGAAGAATCCTAGGAGATATATACATCCTTTACTAAGCCTGATTAAAAGAAGATGAAAAAAGAAGAAACAAAGAAGAAATACAAGGGAGAAGGAAATTTATGTAAATCAATACATCCAATGAGTTTCTTTAAATTGTACATTTTCAAATAACATAAGAAATTAAGAACCAAAACCCAGCACTGTCATTTTAACAACTGGAAATTTGGAAGTGATCTAGAAATAGTGGGTTAGGGCAAGAATACCGGTGAGAATTTGCTCTGATCAATCAGCCAGCACCTACCTAGTGGAAACAATGGTCGCTCACCAGTGAAAGCACAGAAAGATTTGTTTGTGATTGAAAAGGGCTGTGCTGGAGGATTTGTACTTTCAGTGAAAGCACAGTTGGTTCTTAATTTCTCTTCTAGCTTGACAGGACTTGTGGGAGCTGACAACCAATTTCTCTTTCGGGCACAAAGATATAGAAGACGTGGGTGGTTATGCAAAAATGCACTTACCCATTTTGTAGGGAAACCACAGCTCTGTGGGAAGTCCCCACTGTCCTTAACTACCACACCTCAAAGGAAAAAACTATAAAAAATTATATATTTTTTTCAATCCATGAATATTTATTGAACTACATTCCAAGAACTCTAGCACTGGGGATAGAACAGGTAATGACATTGTTCAGTCCTCTCAATCAGGAAGGCAGATGATTAACATAACCTCATGTGAACCATCTGGGACATGTTGGGTAGAAAGATGAATTAGAAATACAAAGTCCATAAACAGCAAAGTGAGAGAGAGAGAGAGAGTTAGACTGCTTGAGCAGATTAACATCAGAGCAGAAAAAGCAGAGACCTCGATGGAGGGAGAGAGGCCGCACGGTAAGCGCAAAAGAGGAGTCCTGGATAAAGCTCATAGCAAATGCAAACAGCTGCCACCTGCTCCTGAGGAAACCAGTGCTGCAGGGCAGGGTGCTGGAAACAAGGGTAACTAACAAGCAGGGGAGGACCGGATCGCACCCTGCTTTCAGTCACGCTGAGCACATTGGGTTTCATGCTTGACAAATGAGACAGCATTGGAGGCACCTGAGCTAAACAGTGGTAGATTTGCTGTAATATTGTAAAAGATACTCGGGAGACTATATTAAAGGAGAAAGACCGGAAGTTGGAAGCAAGTGGGAAATTGATGTGGTAACAACCAGGGGAAGATGGAGCTAGGCTGCCTGAGACCTCAGCCTTCCATTGGGAGGTGGGTGTCAGATTTGGGATCTCTTTTTGTTTGTTTGTTTTTCTAGTTGATAACTTTTTTGAGGTCTGATTGACATTTTAAAAGCTTATATAATAACTACTACAAAGACAACAATATGCAATGTATTAGTTGTTGTAACTATCCTACTAACCTGTTTTAAACTGTCTCAATGTTGTTTCTTTCTCAATAAAAATTAATATAAAAATAAAATAAAAAATAAAAGCATCATACCACAGTGAAAAATAAATGAATAAATAAAAGCTTATCTAATTCATACACACAACTCAATACACCCATAAAATAATCACCATCTTCTTGATTTGGGCCTTAGCTTGGAGGGAGGCCAGCAGGATTTGCAGACAGAAAGGTTCGAAATCCAGATGGACTCCTAGACCGATGGCCCCGACAGACAAATAAAAGGGTGCTGGTTGTTGAGATTGGAAGTAGGGTTGGTGGGAAATCAAGATTTCTGTTTCGTGCAAGTTGCTCGAGATACTCACTAGGCATTTTCCACTAATCTGTTCAATATTCATCCTACCTGTGTTAGTTTCCACCTTCTGATGTAGCCAATGATCACATGTCTAGCGACTCAGAACAATACAAATATACTGTCCAAGTTAGGGATGTCAGTTGTTAAGAACCAGAGGGTCTACAGCACTGGTCCTTCTGGGAGATCTGCAAAAGAATCCATTTCTTTGCCTTTTCCATTTCCAGAGGCTGCCCCTGTGCCCTGGCTCCTGGCTCCTCCATCCCTCCTCAGACCCACAAGATTGGCAGTTTAGGAGTATAGTCACTCTTTGGAGAAGTGGGGTTCAGTAGCAACAACGTCCTTCATTTTCTGTACAAACTCCCTTTACTCTTCAGGACAAATCTATCAAGAATGTAATATCATTATGCCCATTTTAAAGATGAGTAAACTGAAGTAGAGAGAGGCTAAGTGATTTCTCTAAAATCACAGAGCGCAGCAATACTTTCAGGAATTCTGACTCCATGCTGGTAAATGGGGAAGGACATACTGAGTCACCTTTTTTAGTCCTTTTTCTGAAGCCCACTTTATTATGTATATGACCAGCTGGAAATACTAATAAATCTATGTCCACCTGAGGAACAAAACATGCAATAGAAAATGAATCCAATCAATAATCATGAGCATGTCAGTTTCTCAAAGTGGGAAAGTCCAGAGAAGAATGCAGTTTAATCCCAGTTTATTTGAAGTTGGCCATGTCATCAAGACTGCTGTCTGTGGCTGTGATTCTTTCAGCCATGCCCTTCCTAGTATCATCTTCAAGGTTGAACTTGACACTTCTTGGATAGTAAGTGTTCTGTCAACACAATGCACTGCCTGGGGGAGATTCTGACCCAGCATCCCAAGCACAAATCCTGAGATTCCTTTTGCCTGGAGTCATTGGCTGTGACCAGCCCAACCCTAGGGTCTGGAGCTTTTCCACAGTCTAAGCCTCACCTGGGTTCCAGGAGCAGCTGGATAGTAGAAGGTGAGCAGAGAAGTTGTTCACTCCAGCCCAAAAGACTTGTAGAAATCCTGCCTCCTCCCTAGCTTGCTGCATCTCTTCCTCTTCCTTCTTGGGAAGAGCAGTCCTCTGAGTTCCCACCAGCTGAAGCAGCCCTCCTGTTCCCCAGGTGACACCCTCTGGGTCTTCTCTACTTACTGTTCCACACTTACCCTCCACTTCCTGTGCCTCGAGAGTCCTCGGCAGAGAGCTGAATCCTTTCTTCTCTTACTAACCTGCTCCAAGCAGACCTCCCTCTCCTCCACAAAAGTTCTTGTTGCAGCACAGTGACTTGTACACTGCTGAGCTCATCAGTCACTTCTTGGTCCTCCTCTCATCCTGCAGCCAATGGACATAGGCGGCCCCACCTTCCTCTCCCGCCATTTGCTTCCACAGCTGTTGTCACGTGTTCCTGGCTCTTCCCATAGTCCTCGGACTGTTCTTTTTCAGTCTCCTTTGCTAGTTTCTCCCATTCCCTTTATGCTCGCCCCAGACCCTTCTTACAGACACTGCCGCTGCAGGATGGGACTTGTCCCACAGGTAGCGCTCTCATGTCTGGACACATTTTCTTTCTTTATCCCAATGGGTCTCAAGGTGATAAAAGATGTTGAAACATACATAGATGGACCCCACAAAGCCCTTACTCCACAACCAGGGCCAATCAGGCTGGCAATGAGAAGATTCAGGCAAGATAAAGAAGGGAAGAAAAATAGAGGAAGTCCCAGTAGCCTTGCCCTGCCCACAGGGGAGGTCTTGTTGGCTTATTTGAAATCTTTGGGCCTCCATCACCTACAGCCATCCCCGAATCCTGAGGTGGGCCCAAATGTGCTTTTGAAACAGAATTCTGACTTCAATCTTCTATGCATATCTAAAAGCCTTTTTGTATCCGTAACTGCCTTTTCCATTTTTACAAATGAATCTAAGTACAAAAATGGGAGGAAAAAAAAAAAATATATATATATATATGAAAGTAGGCAAACATGGTTACCTTTATTCTGTTTGTCTTGCTTCAGAAACCTTTAGAGGCCAGAGCCCAGTTTGGTTTCTGATCAGGAAAATGATGGCAAAACAATTAGAGAACTTCAGACTTTGTTCCATACACTGATGAACTGCTATTCCAGTGGCTGAAAAGACACCTCGGTCTCTCGGTTGCTTTTATGTTTTGTTTTGGTTTGTGGTACTGGGGATTGAACTCAAGACCTTGTGCTTTCCAGGCAAGCACTTATTCTGCTAAGCCATCTCCCCAACCCTTTCGGTGGCTTTAACACCCTCATGGCCAGTGATTTTCTTCTACACCTCAGAATGCGGCCCTGTACTCCTTGCAAGTTCTCTGCCGCTGTGGGTGAAGGTAGCCATGGAACTCCTGCCCTGCCCTGGAGCTACACCCCAGGCCTTGGTCTAATTTTTTTTTTTAATTTTATTGAGAAACAAAGAGCAATGAGACAGTTTAAAACTGATTAGCAGGACACTTTCAATAATTAATACATTGCATATTGTTGTCTTAGTGATTATTCATTGTACAAGATACCGACATGATATCCTGTCCCCCAACACTATTAGAACAAATTTTTGAATTCACTGAATTAAGGGAAAGTAGTTACATATCTATCCTAACTACTTTGAATATATAGATACAAAATGGTCATTCAGGGGGCCGGGGAGATGGCTCAGTGGAATAAGCGCTTCCCTGGCAAACGCAAGGGCCTGAGTTTAATCCCCAGTTCCACTAACAACAACAAAAAAAAGTTTATAAATGGGCTCGGGAGATGGCTCAATGAAATAACCTCCTCCCTTAAAAGCGCAAGGGCCTGAGTTCAATCCCCAGTTCCACCAAAAAAAAGGTCGTTCATTTGTATCTCCTTTTTTTGTTTTGTTTTGTCAGAGAAAAGTATTCCATTGTCATTTAAATATTGTAGGTGCATGAATTCAGCAAAATATTCCAATATAGTGAAGTAGTCCATAATAGTGGATTTTCTGTAGGACTTGCAATGTCAGAAGTTGCTGATTTGAGCCTTTTACAGCTCAGCATATTAATAGGGCTTTTCTTTTTATACCTCATTTTTATAGTTTTTTGCTAGATGGTTAAGACCAAGATAAAGCAAGACCTATACAACAAGACATGTAACTTTTGTATCTGATAAGTTCAGTCAAGTCCCCTCAGGATTTATCCTGAAACCCTATATCACAGTTGGTAGATCCTCTGTCAGTGTCAGCCATGTGGATGAGTCCTGGCCATTGCGTGACCAATTTGCTCTCTGCGAAAGCCTGAGAGAATGTTTTCTTTTGAGGCCACTCTAACTTGTTCTTGCCTAGCATCAACCAGCTTATACCATCAGTCTTTGACCTTGTGGGGTTCCTACCCCAGAAGCTCCTTCCTGTTTCTTTTACTTTTTTAACATTTTTATTTATTTATGTTTCTGTATTTTAGGGAAGGGTCTACAGGGTGTTCAGGGTCTTTCTATTAGATCAGACTTGTAGTTATTTTTCTGTTTACAGCCTCCCAAGTGCTGAGATTACAGGTGTGCACTGCCATGCTCAGTCTCAATCACCCCAGCATGCCCCAGGGGCAGGGCTGGCACTGCAACCTGGGGATTGAACCCATGGCCCCTGAGCCTGCTTGCAGGGGTTTTAATCCACTGGGCTATTTAGCCAGCCCTCTTTTACTTTTTTTAAAATAAGAAATTAATAATGGCTGTTGTGTCACATACTGTTAGCTTTTACTTCTTTATCATTCTCTCTTTACAGGTCATTTTGAGCACTTGGCCATGATCCTAAATGCCTTTGCTCCTTTGTGCTTCTGTGCCATCTCTCTAGCCCAGAAGAACCCCAACTTCTGGACACCCCCAAGTTAGCTCCTGAATAGCAGAACGCTACCAAAGGCAAATCACAGACGGCAGATAGAAACTCCGCCAAACTTACTCTTGCTAACCTCGATGGATCTGTATTGCTATAGTTCCACTGCTGAGAGTAAGGACGTATCTAAAGGGCCGGGGAGATGGCTCAGTACAGTAAGTGCTTCCCTCCGTGGCAAGCGCAAGGGCCTGAGTTTAACCCCCGGTTCCACCAAAAAAAAAAAAAAAAATACTAAATGAGAGAGTACAAAGTAATGAAGTTGAGACTAAAACAATACAAAGAAGCAATGAATCAAAGATGTAACTATGAAGAGGAAAATAAAATTTATAATTCCCTAGCCAAACTTACCAAAAGAAGAAGATGATAAGTCATATATATGTAATTAAAAATGAAAAAGAATAAAACCACAAGAGACTCTCCTAAAACCAAGAGGATTAAGAAATCTTTTTTGAAAATTTACATTTGAACAAATTGGAGAACCTAGAAGAATTGGTTGTATAAACTAGGATCTACAAACTGTGGTACAGGGTTTCAGGGTAAATCCTGAGGGGATTTGACTGACTGTCAGATACAAAAGTTGCATTTCTTGTTCCATAGGTCTTGTTTTACCTTGGTCTTAACCATCCAACAGAAAAGTATAAACATGAGGTATAAAAAGTAAAGCCATAATATGCTGAGTTGTAAAAGTCTCAAATGAACAACTTCTGGCATTGCCAGTCCTACAGATAACCATGTATCTAAGGGAGGAACTCTAGGATTCCATTCAAGTAGAGGAGCAGGCAAATGAGACTGGAAAACTAGATCAGTGCAGGAGAGAACTGGATGTGAAGAACAAGTTGGCAGCAGAGGGAGTGAGACTGTCAAGGTATAACTAACTGTTCCTGCCTCTTTGGAGAAAATTATGTCGGATCAGTGCATGGTCAACAGCTACGTGGGAGCAGGGCAGTGCCCTGCACAGGGGCTCACCCAGATGCCATTAGCAGTTTTTCTTATCCAAAGCCATGCCTAGCTCTTCTTTTGCCAGGGGTGGAGGAAGTGGCAGTTTCATCGAGGCAGGTCACTGAACACGGAGCCCAATGACATGAAAAGAATAAGGAAGGGTCGTTGAGGTCTCAAAGAGGGCTGAGGAACAAGTTTGGTTGAAATAAGGAGACAGAGAGGGTAGGATGAAGGGAAGCTGTTGGAGAGTGTGATTCCAGGATTAAAGTTATCAAAGGTTGTCCAGGGACAGGAAATTACAAAGACCGAAGTGTGACCCAGGGACCCAAGACAGTGAAGTAGAAGGAATTCCCCCTGGAGTTTTGGAGTTCATTGTCTCTGTCTCCCTGCCCCAATTATGAACTCTTAAAAAAAAAATCTTTTTATTTATATATGCATCCATAATATAAATCTTGCATATCACTATAAATGAAGTGGTAGAAGCAGTTAAGATACCTACCAGGGATTCAAAGATTAGCAGAAATAGACATAGTGCTAATCCTCATGGATTATATGGTTAACCTCTTTTCTTTTGTGGAACCAGGGATTGAACTCAGGCCCTTGCACTTGCCAGTCAAGCACTTATTCTACTGAACTATCTCCATGGCATCAAATACACAACTTTTTTTTTCTTTTGTATTTTAGGAAAGGATTTACAGGGTGTTCAGGGTCTCACTACTAGACTAGCTCAGTGATCCACCTATTTACAGCCTCCCAAGAGCTGTGATTACAGGCATGCACCACCACACCGTCTTATATGGTTTTGTGAAGGAATAAACAGACATTAATGAACTAATCTGACAAATGAACTAATCTGTGCAAAATTATAGTTGGCAAAATGTGCTCCAAAGTTAGCACAGCACAAAGTCATGAACTGTAAGCCAAGCCAAGGCTTCGTCGGCGGGAGTGAAGAGTTTGCTGAGAAGTGATGGCCAGCTCACTGCCCCTGCGTTCCAGATGCCTTGACCTTTTCCCACTCTGTGCCTGCCTTCTGACACACTCTTCTCTTATCTCTTTCCAGCAAACTCCAACCCCTCTACCTTAACAGTCATTTCTCAGCAGAAAAGCCAATAAAATAAAATATATCTGTCTTAGTTACTTCTCTCGTTGCTAGGAAAAATACCCAACACCCAAAATGAAGGAAGGAAGGGTTTATTTAGCTCACAGTTACTGGAGGCTTCAGTCCATATTCAGCTGGCTCCAAGGCAGAGGGGCACATGGCACAGAGCAGCACTTCATGGCGGCCGAACAGCAACAATGCAACAAAGAACAATCGCTAAAGAAAGCCTGTCTCTCTGTTTCTTATACTATACTCAGGCTCTCTGCCCCAGGGTGGGGTATAGTTCTCACACCCATAATCCCAGCAGTACTGAGACCCATAATCCTGGCCTTGAATCACACATAATCCCAGTGGATCATGAGTTAATCACAAACTCTAGAAGCCCCCACTCCATGACTACGTGAGGCTTTGTGGGGACAACTAGACACAAACCATAACAATATCTTTGTTCTAAGAGAACCTGAAGCCTGAAGGAAAGAAGAAATCACTAAGAAGTCATGTTGAGGACAAAGGAGTGGAAGTTTGCAGACTAACTCTAGCATCAGGTCACTTCTGACTTACTGTGTGATATAAAATAAATACTAAACTGCTATAACTATTTTTTTCTTCTTGCAGTCAAAAGTAATACTGCCCATATAGCAATTTCTAAATACAGTGATAGAGGAGAATCATATACATGTTTTATGTTATCCATCTCTTTCTCTTTAAAATGTAAGATGATTCATGCTATCACCAACCAAACAAGGGCTAAGAAATGGATTTAGGACTAGTATTTTAACATAGCCTATCAATCAGTAGTGTGTGTGTGTGTGTGTGTGTGTGTGTGTGTGTGTGTGTGTGTGTGTGCAGCTTTCTCATTACTTTAGAATTCTTTGTTCCAGAGGAGGTATAGCAAGGTTACCCTGCAGTAGTGTTATTGCTGCCATTTAAAAAAAAAAAAAAAATTTAGGGAAGGATCTACAGGATATTCAGGGTCTTACTACTAGATCGGACTCAGTAGAGATCCACCTGTTTACAGCCTCCCAAGAGCTGGGATTACAGGCAGGTGCCACCATACCCAGTCTCAGTGTGCCCCAGGGGCGGGGCCAGCACAGCAGCTGTCATTCCTTCCCTGGTAGCATCAACAGGGACCCAGTCACTGTCCACATGGACAACGAGCATGTAACATGCCACAAGGCAGCCTACAAAATGGATGAGTCATTGGCTTTGGCTCAAGGGCATAATTGTAATCTGTGCTGAATGGATTTTAGAGCTCTTCAAGAAAGGGACATGAGGGTGAGGGAGATGGCTCAGCAGAATAAGCACTTGCCTGGAAAGTGCAAGGACCTGAGTTCAATCCCTGGTTCCGGAAAGAAAGAAAGAAAGAAAGAAAGAAAGAAAGAAAGAAAGAAAGAAAGAAAGAAAGAAAGAAAGAAAGAAAGAAAGAAGGAAAGAAAGAAGAAGGAAAGAAAGAAGAAAGAAAGAAAGAAAGAAAGAAAGAAAGAAAGAAAGAAAGAAAGAAAGACAGACAAAAAGGAACATAAATAAGATCATAAAGCCCAGAGACTGTGACCTATAAGTTATCATAAAGTTAGTGGAAGGAGAGACACAAAACCCAAGGAAACCATCCCTAGTCCAGGACTCACACAGCCTAGGGCACAAAATCTAAAGGTCCACTCTGGAGGTGAGAGAGACCAGGGTTTGAGCTTATATCGACTGCATGACCTTAAGCAAACTACCTCATCTCTCTAAGTTTTAGTTTCCTCCTTCTGACATTAAAGAATAATAATGCTTATTTGACAAAAATTGTTGGGGTCAATGAATTATTTTAGATAAAGTAAAAAATGTCTCATAAATAAATATTAGCTATTTCCAGGTCCTATAAACTTTTCAGATAGGTTTTGGTTGAGACAAAGCAGAAAATTAAGGAAGAATTTCATAATAGAAAAGCATAACTAAGGGGAGTGGATCGGGAAGCAAAGAGAATTAAGATGTGTTCTTATTCCTACACAAACTGCCACAAGGAGTGTAGTCCTTACACACTGCAAATGTACTAATAAAAATTAAAAACGCAAAGAGGAGTTCATAATTAGCAAAGACATATATTAACACATTTGATATTCCAAGTGAATAGGCAGTCAGCTGCTCATTCACAGCAGGTGTTTGATTGATGCCTTGTGTACAGGTTGTCAGAGCGCATTAATGAGGAGGGCTATGCTTGCATTTTATAGTTGTGTTTACATTTACTGAGCTTAGTGTTTGATGTCTGAGCCTGTTTCGTTTGCTTTCTAGTTTGTCTTTACAGGTAGCATCAATAGTGTAACAATAGCTTTTCTAGGCACCCATGCACAGCTTCTTCTTCGAGCAGTTGTCTAGCACTACTATTAGAGAGTACGATGAAAAAAAGCTAGGAATGTGGTGAGAAAGAAAGAGCAGAAGTCCATCTGCCTCCCTGGTTTTTGTTTTGTTTGTTTGTTTGGTTGGTTTTGTTGTTCTTGTTGTTTTTCTTTGCAGTTCTGTGACTTTATTTAAAAGTTAGTTCTCATCCATATCCACTGTCCAGAGATTTTTTAATGTGGCAACAGGGCTGTAGGTTATCAAGGTGCGCAGCTTGTTTGGTGAATCTTCATCCTCATTCCATTTCCTGGACAACTGTACCCAGATATGATATGGAATATTCCTTATTCCTTTGGCCCAGAGGGCTTTGTTGAGCCTGGTGTTGATGCACATGTCAGGAGACCTCATCTCCTCCATGGCCAACTTCCAGATCTCCTTAAGTGCCCACAGGGTGCGCTACTTGAAGCCCCCTCCTGGATGCGCTTGTGAATGTTGACTGTGTGTTCTCGGGTCACCATTTCACTGGTGGCAGAACAGCCTTTCTTCTCCTCACCACCCTTCTTTGCAGGAACTATTCTTCAGGGCCCAAGTTGCAAAGCTGTCTCTGTTTTATGGGGATATCTTTTCCAAAGGAACATAAATTGTAAGGTGATTTTTCCTCTTCCTCTTTTCAGTTAGGGTTCTGTATTATAAAGATATGCTGTCTGTAGCTTTGTAATTTCCAAATAGTGAGAGACTGGTGAAGATTTTTGAGAAATATTTACAGCTGTGAGTTAGTCAGCCTTCACATCTTTGGAACAAAAACCCAGCACTCACAACTGAAAGGAGAAAAGGTTTGGCTTAATTTGGCTCGTTGTTACACAGGGGCAGTCAGTGGTTAGTGGGCTGCAATGCAGGACTATCATGGTGGATGGGTATGGCAGAGCAAGGCTACTCCCTTTATGGTGGCTAGGAACAGCACCACAGAGGAAAGAGCCAGGGACCAGATAGAGTTCCTAGGGTCATACCTCCCTGACCACCATAGACATCCAGAAATATGTCTTACAAAACCACTATGTAGCTCATAATCCAGTTAAACTGACAATCCACTTTAAATGTCACAAGCTATAATTAGTCATATCTGGTTATATACAAAATGTAAAGATACTAAGATTATTTTCAGAATATTGCTAATGACCCTAAAGAAACGTTTGGGAAATGCATTACAAAATAATCAGGTTAAACCTACCCTCTGTTGGAAGTGAGCAATAAATCAATCATTTCTGCATACCTGAAGTCCAGCTAGTTTTGCCAAATAGAGGAACAATATCACTTATGTAGAAAGAGAAAAACAGAGAAATAATTTTTAATGCTCACCATGGGTCCAGGATTACAGTAGATCCTTCTTATATATGAAATCTTCAGTTTCTGAAAGATCCTGAGAAGTCATAATTACCAGTTCCATTTTGCCACCAAGGAAGTAGCCTTAGAGAACTTAAGTTTTATCTTTCTAAGACCGAGCAATCAATCATGGCAGAGCTGCTTAGAGTCCAGGTACTCTAATGAGAATAATAAAGATTAAAATTAAAGATTACATACTTTTATATCTAAAGATGATTTATGGGATGAAGTTCTTTAACAGTTTCTTCTCTCTCTTAACAATATATAATACCAAATAGCACTAATCAGGCTTAACTATATGTATTCATGCAACCTGCTAAACTTTAAGGTTTGCTGGGCATGGCCTGGGAGTATGACTTAGCAGCAGTGTACGATCACTAAGCTTGCATAACACAGGCAGAGCCCTGGGTTCCATCCTAGCAGCACAAAAAAAATTGGATGATTGTGTAGGATCACATGCCCAGAGCCCCTGCTGATAACACCTCCATCACGGCTGAGAAAGCGACTGGCCTGGAAACCACAGGTATATACAAGTGTCCTCCAGAGGCCAGGCACTTGTTTCCTCCTCCGGTACAAAGGGATCCTCCCTGCCCTTTCTCAGAGAATACTAGTAGGATATGAATGGGTGGGAAGCAGTGGAACTGTCCCTTTGTACTCCCTGAAGAAGGTCAAAGCTAGCTTGGCATTGTCCTTAGTAAGCATCATAGAGATCATGGTCCAAAGTCTTGCAGGAATTTTTTTTTTAAATGTTTGCTTTTGCTTTTATTTGTTTGATGCTAGATACCTGGAACACCAAGGGCAGTTCTGTGCCAAGCCCCAAGAAGGCTGAAAGCCCAGGACTTCCCCTGAAGCACCAGCTTCCTTTTGAATTTGGGGCAAAAGGAAAACCTTCCCAAGAGTACAAATTTAAGAACTTCCTCCTGGTTCATGTTTCAAACAAGGGTGTACTCAGTCCACACCCTGGCACCATGGTCAGAGTGAACAGGCGGAGTTCAGGAGACCTAGGCACAGAGCACTTTTCTGAGAACTGGACCAGCAAACCTTCAGCTTCCAGTAAGTATTATACAGCATAACTAATTTGACTTCTCAAAGCTATGGTGATCTGGACACTTCTTAGCTATTGAGCAATTGCAAAATTGAAAATTAGGAATTCACAATTGAACAATCTTTTAACTGTAGGATTTGTCTTTATACTTTTCTTAGATTATACAGTCAGAGGAAAATAGAAACTGTAGGCACTACAAGAACTGGAAGAGTTCTTGCAACAACAAGAAATACAGCTAACTATATAAAAGTTAGTTTTTCTTAGAAAGAATAGCAAAATGGTAAAGACCAACTTTCAAGTTATAATTTGGATCTGCTTCTTTTTTAGTTATGTGATGAAAAGCAAATTGTTTACTCTTTCTGATGACTCTTTCCTTGCTTATAGATGTGTATTGTGTTATTGTAAAAATTATATAAGCTTTATACTATTGTTATGTTAGCTTGGCACTTTCCCTAAAAATGGCACTGGGCAGTGTGCCCATTATATCAGGCTTGGGCCAAGGGCAGCACAGCTTCAACAATACCTTAAGATGCCCCAATCAAGTTACAGTTTGCTCAAATTGCACTACAGTTACTGTACATGCTATCTAAAGAAAGAAAATCCTTTTCTAGGAAGGGTAGCTGTGATTTTAAGGTTTACGAAAGTCCCCCAGTGTTCTTCAGAGAGCTCTTATTTGCCACTTGCTTCCATCTAATGACCAAAAGTATACTTTTGAGAACATCTTAATCTTGAGACTTTATGACTTTTCTCCCTCCTACTCATTCATATATATACATGAGTGAGTAGGAGTTATTCATATATATATATATATATATATATATATATATATATATATATATGAATAAGTTTATGCAGAAGAAGAAACGGAAGGGAGGAATTGCACTTGCACATGACTGCTGAGTCACCAAAGGCCCTCTTCCTCCTGTCTTCTCCTCGTTTCACCAGGAATGCCCTGCACGCCCCTTTCCAGGGTCTTCAATGTGGACAATGTTACTCATGTCCGGTAACACTGGCCACAGACACAGTCCTAGTTTCTCAAATGTCACCTGCCTGACACCTGTGATCGAGTCCCCTCCCATCACTTGATTTTCTCACAGCCATGGAGTCACCAGAACCACTCAAGAAAGGATTCTTGGTCGGCCTCTGTCCCAGAGTCAGTGGCCTGCGACAGCTGCATGGGCTGAGGTAGTGGCGCACTGGGCACCCTGGTCCCTGTGCGTTGGTTTCCCTCTGGAGAAAGTTCCTCCCTGGCATGAAGAAGGGCTTGTTGTGAGCTTCCTGTCAGCTCTCTGCATGTTGCCTCTTGGCCTCTGCTCTTATCTCCCACCACAGGGTGCTCATGTCAGAGCTGCTGACAACACAGGAACAAAGTCCGGGGCAGAAAGTCCCTTCAGTAGTCTCTACAGCACATCCCCAGAGGCAGTGAGCATAAGCCCCTTGGGCACATGCTCCTTACTGTAGCTACTGTCAGCCTCAGGAGCAAGGAGGAAGTAACAGAGAGGGAACAGAGAAGGGATAGGCCGCAACTCACCTCAGCACTCTGAACAGTGGCTGTTCAAGGCAACACACTGCCCATTGGAGACTGACGCGAGACTCTTACTTTCAACAGGTGAGAGCAGACAGCCATAATGGACAGCAAATCTCCGAAGAGTCCAGGTACTCAAGGGGCATTAACTCAGAAGGGAAAAATCTTTTTTTTTTTTTCTCATAAATGATCAGTTTCACTATGCTAAGCAGCATATGAATATTGGTTTAGTGGGATAATTGGAAGCATGCTGGGACAATGATTCTTGGTTTAGAGAGTATAGTAGAAATTATGGGATTTAGTTATTTTGTAACAGCTGACCTATCAAGGACTTTAGTATTTTCTGATTTTCATGGGCCAAATGTTGCATTTGTTGCTTGGAAATAGCACTAATAACAAACCAACACCCAACAATGACAGGTTTTACGTCTTTAATTTTGCATAACATTCTCACTTTAGAGGAACTGTCTAAATTGCTATAGAGGCTTATTATGAGGTAACTCAAGATCTATTATTCAAATGTCATTGCTCATATTCCCAAGGCTCATTGTAGGTGAGCACGTAGAAGGATGGAAATTACAACGAGGTGATTGAGAAATAAACTTATCCAATCCATCCTAAAAGTCTTTACAAAGAAGCCACTATTGTAAGTCTGTATACTTCCTAAAGTAGGAGAGACACAGATGAATTACCGATCATTGCTTTTAAGGAGTACATAGTCTTCTTAGGAAGTTAGAATAAACCCTTGCATAGAGGAATTAAGATCATCATGTTTAATTAGGTTTTGCTGTAGGCATGCAATAGGTACAAAACCACTGTAGAATATGAAGAAAAAAAAGCCTATGTGTAATTGTAGGAATGTGGAGATTTTTATGGAGAAGGCATTTGGGCTGAGCCTTACAGGAGGTGCAGGGTTGTAAACAGGATTGGAAGAGAAGGGGTGGCATCAACAGGAACAAGAAAGTAGCTTAGAGATAGGATGTCTCAGCTGAGTGGGATTACAGAGCAGGATGGAGAAGAACAGGGAATGAGGATGGGAAAGGTGGGCCCACACTGTGCCCTGTGATCCTGAGGCGTCTGCGTGTGAACAGGCCTTGGCTTATGCTTTTGATAGGTCTCTCTTTTTCTTTCAGTCCTAGAGACTGAACCACTCAGGGCCTCTGCAATGATATGCACCTCCAGACGTAAAAAAAAAAAAAAAAAAAAATTGAAACAGAGTCTCACTAAATCACTCATCCCCAGGGCTGGGTTCAGAGCTGCAATCCTACTTCAGCCTCCCAGAGTGCTGGGATTACAGCTGTGCACCACTGCCCCTGACTGTTAGATTATACTTTTAATAGTGTTACTACAGTGAATTATAATTGATATACAATGAAATGCACATAGTTAACGTGCACAACCTGACACATTTTGATGGAAGTGCTCACCTGGGGAACCATCACCACTGTCAAGGCAGTGAAGGTATCTGCCACTCTCAATGTTTTTCTTAGGCATATTTGTAATTCTGTGTTCCAGCACCTAGTCCTACTCCCCATTGCCCTGTTGTCACTGTTTGCACTTATTAGAGTTTTATATAAATAGAATTTCATAGCATTCACTTATTTAACTTTTCTCATTCAGAATAATTCATTTGAGATTCACCCACACCATTGTGTGTATCAACAGTTTGCATCTTTTAATGGGTGGTCCCCCCCTCAGATGTGGTGCCATAATTTACAGGATTCATTTACCTATTGACAAAGTTCCAGGGCATTTCCAGTCTTGGCCAATTACAAAGAAAGCTCTATGTGCCATGCTGGCCCTGCCCCCTGGGCACGCTGAGACAGCAATTGGGACCGGGCATGGGGGCATTCACCTGTAATCCCAGCACTTGGGAGGCTGTAAACACAAGGATCACTACAAGTTCAGTACACACGGTGAGACCCTGTAGACCCTATAGACCCTGTCCTAAATATAAAGAAGAAGAAGAAAGAAGAAGAAGAAGAACAAGAAGAACAAGAACAAGAACAAGAACAAGAAGAAAGCTGATACAAACATAGTATATATACATTTTTTGTAAAATCATATAATACCTAAACCAGGGTAATGAGCAAGTGTACCACTCTCACTTATTTTGTTGTTCTACCTCTCACTCTTTCATATACAGACTTCCCCAGACAGCCACTGATTTGATCTCTCTCTCTCTCTCTCTCTCTCTCTCTCTCTCTCTCTCCCTGTAATTATTGTGTTTATTCTAAAGTTTTATGAAGCACAATCCTGTTCAGATTCATTTATGTTGTACCCAGACATGCCTGTGTATGCCTATAATCCCAGCACTCAAGAGGCTGAGACAGGAGGCCTACAAATTTGAGGCCATCCTGGGCTACATAGTGAGTTCAAGGATAGCCTGGAGTATATGGCAAGATCCTGCCGGGGGTGGGGGGATAGGGCGGTGGGGGGAGAGATTGTATGTATCAGTCGCTTGTTCTTTTTGTTCCTGTATGATATGCCACTGCCATTGGATATATCGCCATGTATTAATTCATTCATCCGATAATGAACATCTAAGCTGCTTCTGTTACAACTGTCATGATAGTTGCTCCTACACTTTAGCTAGTAGAAATAAAACTGACAGGGCCAGACAGACAGCTCAGCTGATTAAAGTGCCTGCTTAGGCAGAGGCAGGGACTGGGGGTTCAATTCCTGGCCTGCTGTGGGGGCCCTGCCCCCAGGACACACTGAGGTGATGATTAAGGCTGGGTGTGGTGGCACACAACTGTAATCCCAGTATTTAGGGGGCTGAAAACAGGAGGATCACTACGAATCCAGTCTGCATAGTGAGAATCTGTAGACCCTGAACTAAA